>SEYY01008440.1:0-15000 GCA_009176605.1 Armadillidium nasatum | reverse complement strand
GTTAAGGATTTTTAACTAAAATTTTCCACTATTCCTTCATAGCATCTTTCAATTGTTGCAGGACCCATCAAAGTTTTTTTCCCCCCCAGTTTAGCGTCTTAATCATGTGCCCTAGATATTAATTAGTCATTTTCATGATTAATTTCTAGCATCTAAGATTTTCCTCGGGCGTCACTGAAAACGGTTGTTACGGTCATGTCTCATCAAACAAACTGATCTTACTTCTACCGCAGCTAATGGTAAGTCGAACCTACTGACAAAAATCTTAACATCCATGCAATCATCGTTTTATTAAATTGCTTTTATGTGTGTGTGAATTTAGATTGTTGCACAACCTTCTAGCGCCAAAGTTTTTATCATTAATATAGCTTCTTTTTTACGTAACTCGTACGACATAGTACACGTGTTCAATGACTACTTTTCCTCCATGCCTGAACACTGTGATTTGATACTAAGCACTTTTGTAGAGAATTGTATATATTATCAGAAGCATGTTTCTACCTATATTTTAAAGACGCTACGCGGCTGAAGACATTACTTATCAATCAACCATAATATATATTACGCAGCTCCCTACTTGTATCCCTGATCGTCTTAGAGATGAATCCAACATACGACCTTTTCAAAAGTTCCATTCTTCTCCTTATACTGCTAAACATTTCCCATCTCTGGGCTCCTGCGATCACCTTTTCATCTGTTCTACTTCAAATCATCCGTAGGAACTGCCTCTGCTTATGCACTTTGGCACTGCTAATTGGTCGGTTCTGAGGTCTTTCTTCGAATTTCCTGGAATGATTGCAGTTTCAGTGGAAAGGGACCCTCGGAGTGTGCAGAACTCATACCAGAACTGATTTTCTCTGGCATGGAGTTAAGAATTTCATACTTTTTCCTGTAACTAAAACTAGTATGACTTTTTCGAGAACCTAAATGACTGCTCATGCTCAGTTAACTATACCTAGGATTGAGTATTGTATACACTATGGTTTGAATATTCTTGTTGAAAACAATTCACTTTTATATTTCCTAACCACTTGCATTCTCTAACAAACATTATTTCAATCCTTTTAATGTTATATGAGTATAAATCTTAATTCATAATTGCAGTTCATTCAAACTGCACTCTGGCCATTATTTTCTCCTCCTCCAAAAATATAAATAAAAAAATAAATTAATAAGCTCACACTTCATTGTAAATGAGGATCATACAGTCATACTACATACTGTCACAAGATGAACTGGATAGTAATATTCATGACAATTTCCAGAGTTCTTTAATTTTTTATATTATTACATCTAATGGCGATTACAATAAAATAATAATAATATTAATAATAATAATAATAATAATAATAATAATACCCAACTAATAGAGGTCTTCTTCTCTAACAAACATTATTTCAATCCTTAAATAATTATTCTTTGAAATGCTGGTGTTCCTCTTCTCAACTCTCTGTTTCAAATTTTTTTTTCTGAAAAATTTCCAGATTTCTCCTGATGTATTCTTGTATCCTCCTGCAAATTTCTCGTACTCCTATTAAGAATTCTCTTCCAAAAAATATTTTACCCTTTCATAGAGAACTTGCACTCCTCTATTCAAATTCTTTTGCAAAATTTCAATATTCCATCTAGGAAATCATATGTTTTTCTCTTATAGAGTTTCAATCTCCAATACAATGACGAAAACATAGCATTTAAATTTTCGTTAATATTTATGTAACTCCTACTTTTCCAATATACTAGAACTCGTATCTGTATTGTGAATCAATGAATTAACAAACTGGTGCATCATAAACCTTCAATTCATTTTATAGAAAACCCAATCTTTGTATTTAAAATGTAATATTTAATTTCCATTTTATAATTCCTAATAATTTTAATTCTAAAATAATAATGCTCTATTACTCATAAATCTTAATTTCAGTAACAGTGGAAAGTTTTCAATTGTTACGTTATAAGGGGGAATAGAGTTAACCCTGTAGTTTAGTCACTAAGGGCTCATCAAGACTTTTCCTTAAATATTTATTATATTTTATAATTTATTTATTTTTTTAACTAAAAATTTTCTCTCTCCCTAAATATAAAATTTTAAATTTAATAATAGAAATAGGATTACAATTAAGGTGGATGAAAAAATTATCAATTCAAAGCCACCTCAAGGAAAACACACAAGAAGTAAATTCTAGATACCTTATATTTAGAATTTAGAAAAGGTTAGAAATTAATTTGCTCTAGAAACATAATATGTTACAATTATTGATCAAAATCTAGGTGATAGTATGATTAAAAAATGTGTATGTTAATAATATAATTTTCAATAATTAGATATTAAAACTGGATTAACATTAATGGTTAAGAAAAATATTATAGGAACATTTCTTATTTAATGGAATAAAATTCTTATGATTTTGAATTAATATTTATTGTTTTATTTTATTCTACTGGAGCTTGTTTGCTTTGGCATTACTGATTTGATAATGTATACATGGTTTACTCAACTTCTTTTGCAGCTTGCTTATAGGGAAGATACTCCTTTCCTTTTATTAAATTATTATTATTAGAGATAGAGATTTTTTTTTATTGTAATTTCAGGCTTTTAACCATGGATCAATTTAATCATAGATCAGTTCTAAATTGTGATTTATTTGAATAATAATACAGAAATTTTGGAGTTTAAACACAACAATCCTCGTGGAATAACAATGTAGCAATTTCTTAAAATTGCGATAGCCAGACTTAGCTTTACTAATCTATAATACAAATTGATTCCCACTAACTTACTAATCTATTTTGAATACATAAATTGTTGCCATTAAGGAATATTTAATTTTGCGTAGGATTAGAACAGCTTATAGTTTTATATTTTTCTTGGTTGATAAGATTGCTAAATTTAATTATAGATCTATAACAAAGAGTTTATCTTATTTTGTCACACAGCCCATTCTAAATAAAATTGGATTGGCCTTAGGGAAGGTCTAATGAAAATCTTAACTGCCAGCTTATACTTGGTTGGGAACTATACTTAATATGAAGCGGCTATTTGAGTTGAGAAACTAAAATGACCTTGCGTAAAAGAAGTGAATCTAAAAACATAACATTCAAGAGGTAAAAATCACGACGTGAGAGGTCCATCCAGAACAATGTGAAAAATTCTGAATGTATAGGGACCGACCGGGGCTCTGGCCGGGGTTGCCTAAAATTTGTAAAGAGGTCAAAAGCACTGAAATTTTAGGTTAAGAAAGTTAGATATAATATTAATTGATTTATTTAATTTTAAGAAAGGACTAGAATAGCCAACATTCATTTAAATTATTGATTATATGCATTATGTGCATCCGAAAATTTTCAGAAAATTACAGACTTTTTAAAAATACACAAATTTTTTTGAAATTTTATGTTTTCGGATTCACAATAGTGATTGAACAGGCTTACCTTGGTAAGACCCTAAGGTAAAGTTTGAAAAAATGTAAGATATAAAATTATCAATATAACCTGTATTTATACATATCAATGCTATTTTATTGCTGTATATCAAACTTGTATCATTTAGCTACATTTCAAAATTATTATTTCAGTCACTATGGCTAAAAGATCAGATCTGCAGCCAGGAAATTAGAAGAGGATCTCTGGGTGCTCCAAGTATATATTTTTCAACTAAATCTTTATGGGAGCATCTAAAATCAAAACACAAAGATGAACATTCACTAGTAGAAGAGGAGCGGTCAAAAGAAACAGAAAAGAAAAAGAAAATTTGAAAAAAAAACAAGAAAAAAAATCTTAATTTTCTTATATTTTGTTTGATTTAGGCAAACCCCGGTTTTCCCTGATTTTTAGATGGGCCGAGGTCGGTCTATAATACCAGGTAGGAGAAATTGGTTAATATTCATAACATCAAAAACCCACCAAAGCTAGGGTGCCAAGTTGAATCTCCTTTCTTTTCCCAACCAGTCTCACTATCTTCTGTCCCTTTTCTTTTGTCTTCTCACCATCAGATTGCTTTTTCTTTCAATGATTTCTCCTGCGTGATGTCTTCCTGTTGCTGTACGTTGGACTCCCCTTACAACATTACTTTTTATATTTATAATATATTTAAATTTTTTCAAAAAGGTGTCTTGTGAGTGTCTTTAAGAGTATATAAGTGAAAATCCAGTTTAGCATTTCATCTTTTTTCCTTTAAAAGATAATACTTTTCATATATTTATAAAGAAAATAGCAGGCATGTTAATACATGCTAGCTATTTTCTAAAATAATACATAAGTAATAATAATATAATTTTTTCTTTTTTGAGTAGCTGTAGAAGTGCTGTCACTGCTCACTGAGATGCGGTAATACTAGGATAGTAGCCAACACCAGGGACAACACTTAGAAAAATTGAAAGGAAAAATGAACAGATAAGAAAGATTATATTTGGAACGACAAGTAAAAGACACCGAGAAATGCAAAGATTGCATCTTTTTAAAAAAATGGAGATTTTGATAAGAGGTAAGAAAGATTGTTCTTGAGGGGGATGTTATATAAATCAGGAAGGTAACTGTCTGCAAGATCCAAAACAGGACCTCCAACCAGGATGTGATGGACTGAAAGGGAAATGCTAGAAATGCAAAACTGACAGACTGGGAGATCCTTCAATGCCATGTGGTAGCTGAGCGTAAAGTTGGTATAACTGATATGAAGGAGTGTCAAGGGCACCTTCCTGCAACTAACGCTGCAAGAAAACGACCAAGGACGAACAAAGAGCTTAATTAACCTCTCACAGCTTAGTACCGCGTGTTATCCTCCTTCCAACAGGCCTCCCAACATGCAAGAAGTCTGAAGCGGATAGGAGAGTAGAGATCAGGAGCAGAAACACAACCATTATATATGCTTAGAGGAAGGGGAAACCCACATACAGTCTGAGTCGATGCGGCCTGGTTAGCAGCCATGTCAGCTTTTTCACTTCCCAGTACATCAACGTGGTATGGGACAAAACAAAAGAGGACTGGCTTCTTTCTTGAATGAAGCTAAAAGTGGAAGTTATTGATAAGCGAGATTAGTGGACTTCTGACTGATCTGTTATTGAGTGCCATCAGTGCACTCTTGGAGTCAGAGAAGATGACATATGTCACATCTTTGCTGAGATAAAAAATTCTTGAAAGGGCCAGAATTACTGCTATTAACTCCACAGAAAATATTGATGAGTAAGAGAGAATATATGAGAAGGTGCAGTCAGGGAACACAGTTGATGCATTCAAACCTATTTTCTTAGATCTGTCAGTGAACACAGAAAGAAAGACACAGCCTTTATTTTAATGACCAAAAAAAAAAAAAAGTGTCCCACCAAGACATGATTTTGTCAACTGCCAGCTGAAGCTGGCGTTCCATGCAAATGTGCTTGGCTCATGATATATAAAGCAAGGTCATCAACAAAAAGAGAGTACCGAACAGAATAGGGTATATCGACAAAGACGTCATTGAAACAAAATACAAAACACTGAAAACACTGGTCTGCAGGACCCCCTCATCAACGACAAAGTGTCTAGTTATGGTGGTGACGCAATGGACCAGAATGGTTCTGTTCATGAGGTCCTACAGAAATAAAGGGAGATGACTCATCAGGCTCAAGAAGTAAAGTCTGTAAAACATATTCATATGCGCGTCCTCCAAGTGGAACCATACGCCTTCCCAAGGTGGTAAAACATAGCTAAGACCATTCTGTTGGTGGATAAAGAATCACAGATGTAGTTGTGAATTCTAAGAAGGGAAGGGAAGTTAGTGTAGATCAACGTCTGCAAAATCCAAATTGAAGAAACGAAAATGCGTTCAATATTTCTAAAGTACGGAGAAGGCAGTTTGCAATCGTTTTCTCCTTAACCTTGCAGATTTTTTTTTTACCACCACTCACGGGCCGAGCCCCTTTTCTAGGGGGGGGGGTAGAAATATAAAATATAAGAAAACCCACCCAATCCCGGCCTAATGCAAATCTCTCAGGTTAGTGCAGACGGAGGTATTAAAGAGAGGATGATTGAATGTAGCAGGAAAAACAGATGATGGCAGAGTGTTCCACAGAATAGATATGGTTGGATAGGAGACACCACAATGGACAAGCCTTGGGTTTAATATGTTCATATAAAATTCATGCGAAAGCATGACACCCCTTGTGCTACGAGAACGACGCAATGGTGGTGCCAGGCGAGAGGTCAATTCTCTCTAACAACTGCCATTGTAGTACCTATAGAAAAGAGATAGTGCACCGTTACATTATATAGAAAGAGGGTCAAGTGAGTTTGAAAGTAGCGGACAGTTTATTAATCCTTTAGCCTGAGATTCAACCATATCCAAAGGAAAAGTGGAACCGGAGCATTCCCAAATTTGAGAACAGTACTCCTTACAAGAGTGGATAAGACCCTTATATATTTAGAGTAATTGCTTAGAAGAAAAAAATTAAAGCAATCAGAACAGTTATTCCCAACTTCTTTGAAGTTGCCCTAACAACAATTGTGATGTGAAGTTTCCAAGACAATTTGTTTAAATTCAGATCAAGAATGTTGTTGTTGTTTACAGGTAAGTGACTGGAGGGATGTCGAAGGAGATAGGAAAGTGGGGAGCTGTTTTTGAGAGGGAGAGAAGTTGAGTTTTTAAAGAGCTGAATTTCACAAGGTTGAAGCGATCCCACCATGTAATCCATTCCAGATTGACAAGAATCAGGGTTGGCAAAAACCCAACCCAGTTGGATTTTTGGGTTTTTGTATATTTTTGGCAGAAAACCTTTTTGATGTAGAACAAAATCAATCCTGCTAATGTCAACGGAAGTGTAAGATTCAAGGTCAAAATCAAAAAAACTAGCTGTATATGAGAGAAACTGCTAAGTTTCGAAACATAAATTAAGTAGCAGAATCAAGGAGGTCAGAGCACTTCCTTTTAGTGAAAGTACACTTGACCTGTCAAATAATATCCCTATAAAGATTAAGAGCAGAATGAAAATTAGCAAGTGATAGGAGAATTAGAGTTTTTCCATGCACGATAAGCAATATCTCTTTCATGAATGATATGAGAGCAAATACCAAGATTTAGTAGAAGATGGAATAAAGGAAGATAGCTCAATGGATATGTGGTTGGCAGCTGAGTCATGTCTTTCCCAGTTTGGTGATGGCAACAATATAAGCAGAAGACCGTAGGGAAGAATAAAGGACTCTTTCCAACCGAATTCAATTGCAAAGACAGAATAATAAGAATACTAATACTAATAATAATAATAATAATAATAATAATAATAATAATAATAATAATAATAAAAATAATAATAATAATAATAATAACTTACCTTTTTCCATTCTTTTCTTTATTGCTACTTCAAGATCTAAAACTTGTCGATTGCTAGGTTCCACTTTCAATAGCCCATTTACATATTTCATCGCTGCATCATATTTCTGATATATATATATATATATATATATATATATATATATATATATATATATATATATATATATATATATATATATATATATATATATATATATATATATATATATATATATATTATATATATAGAGAAAATAATTTAATATTATATATATATATATATATATATATATATATATATATATATATATATATATATATATATATATATATATATATATATATATATATATATATATATATATATATATATATATATATACCTTTTTTTTTTACCTTCTCACCCCCTGTTGAGGCGGCCACACTTCGGTCTCGTCCAGAGATCTTCCAAAGAAGTGATGCCCCAGAAGATTTTGGGGCGACAGTTGGAGGGACAGTCTAAAAGAAAGTGTTTTACGGTCTCCGGGGCCCTTTTGCATCTGGTACAAGTGGAAGATGTTGCCTGGTTTAAATTGAAATTGTGTTTGTAATGTTGTAAGTTTGGGTGGTGCCCGCATCTCAATCTTGCTAGTGAGATTTGTAAGTGTCTTGGGAGGTTGTTGGAGTCGGTGTTTATTTCGGGAGGGGGTTCGTTAAGGATGCTGTTTGGAGGTCTGTTGATCATATATGAATGTGTTAGTTGAGTGTGTATATGTTTGGTTGTTGTGGTATTGGGGGGAGGAGGAGGTATGTGATTTAGGATCTGTTTGTAAAAGGCGCCGGTGGACGATGGAGGCTGTGTTAGTCTCTGTGGGGTAGGTTGTAGGAGAGTATTGTGACATGGGTGAGTAGGGTAGACGTGTTTTTGCGTAAAATTGGGTGCCTATCATTTCGAGGTGATTTCCTTATAGGTAAGTATCTTGGTTTCGTTATGTAGGTGTTGTTGAGGGGTTGTGCGTGTGCAGCCGGTGATGGTGCGAAGGGCTTTATTTTGCGTTATTTGGAGTGTCGTTAAGTTTTGGTCGGAGAGCAGAGGGTGCCAGACAGGGGAGGCGTAGTTAATGGTGGGGCGTATAAATTGCTTGCAGATAGCAATTGAGGTTTGTATGTTGTTGTTTATGTCTGTGTTGGCCACTGTCTTGAGGATGTTGAGTTTTCTGTTTGCGGCTGATGTGGTATTTTGAATGTGCTTGGAGAAAGTGAGGTGAGTGTCAAATGTTAGGCCGAGAATTTTTGGGGTTTTGTTGAGGGGTATGGGGGTGTTGTTTAGTAGGACTTGTGGGTGGGTGTTGGATATGTGTTTGTCTGTTGTTATAAGGGTTATGGAGGATTTGTTTGGAGATGCCGTCATCCTGTTTTCTACTAGCCAAGTTTGGAGTTGTGTTATGTAGTCTTGTGTGAGAAATGTTGCGGTGGTGAGGTTTTTGTGAGTGGTGGTAATAGTTAAGTCGTCGGCGTATGATATTATGCGGGTGAAAGTTGTTTGGGGTTGAGGGAGGTCTGCTGTGTACAGGTTAAATAGAGTGGGGGAGAGTATGGCTCCTTGCGGAACTCCGTTCCTTAAGTTGATGGTACGTGATTTATGGCCGTTTTGTTGTATTTGGGCGGTTCTTCCTGATAGGAAGTTGGTTAGCCATTTCTTAGTATTTGTTGGGATGTTGGATTGGAGGATTTTATGGATAAGATTATGTTTCGGGACAGTATCGAAGGCTTTGTTTATGTCAATTGCTATTAGTATAGTTTTGTGATAAGGTTTATGGTTTAGTCCGTTTATTATAGGTTGGATGACGTTGGTAAGAGCAGTGGTGGTGGAGTGGTTGGGTTTGAACCCGTGTTGGAAGTTTTGTTGTGGGATGAATTGGAGGATAGAATTTAGGATTAGTTTTTCAAGAAGTTTTGAGATGGTGGATAAAAGGGAGATTGGGCGGTAGGAGGAGGTGTTTGAAGGGTCTTTACCAGGTTTTAGTTTAGGGATGATTAATGCTTTTTTCCATTGGGGGGGATATTAGTTGAGTTGGATTGATTTGTTGAAGATGGAGGTTATGTATGTGATTGTGTGGTGGGATAGGTGTTTTAGGTGAATATTTGATATGTTGTCTGGTCCTGTTGCTGGAGAGTTTTTGATAGTTTTAATGGTGTTTTGAGTGTTTGTGGGTGTGATGACGTTTAAGTTGTTTTGGTTGTTGCGTAGCTTTTTCAGTTTTCTTATTATTTTCCTGTTTTGTGGGTGGGTAGGTAAGCTACTTTGCTTGGCGAAGTGTGTGGCCAGTAGGTTGATGTGTTGTTTGGGAGTTAATGGGGTTTGTGTAATGGGATTGGTTGGAGTTTCATGAGTGTGGAGTGGGTTGTTTTTTGCGTTGTGGATTGTGTGGATTGTTTTCCAGACTCTTTTGCTGTTAGTGTTGTCCAAGTTTTTGATGAGGAAGTTTTGGTAGTTGTTGGTTGTGTGAGTTTTTATTAGGGTCGATATTTGATTGTTTAGGGTTTCTAATTGAGTTTTGGTGAGTTGAGTGGGGTTGTTTTGGCGTTTTAGTGCGTTCCTTTGTTTTATGAGAGAAGTGATTTCGGGGGAGAGGCTAGGTTCGTATTTTTTAATGTGGCCTTTAGGGATGTAGATGTTGGCTGCTTTCTGGATTGTGTGGGTGAGATGTTGAATAGCTGATTTGAGGGAGGATATGTTTGTAATTTCGTTTGTTGTGAGGTTTTCGTCTATGTAATTGGAGAAACCGGTCCAGTCTGCTTTTTTGTAGTTGGTAAATGTGGTTTTAGATTTGTGAGTGGGTTTGTTTTTGATGTGGTATTTTATAATTATTGGTATGTGGTCGGAGTTTAGATCGGTTTCGGTGGTCCAGCGTAGAAGAGGGTGAATGTTTGAGGAGCAAAAGGTGATGTCTGGTGATGTGGGGGATTGATTGATTTGCGGGGGGATTCTGGTATGGAGGTTTTTGTTGTTAAGTAAGTATGTTGAGATGTTCCAAGTGTTCGATGATGTGTGTTCCTCTTTGGTCGGAGGCTTGGTTTTTGTACCAGGTCGGGTGGTGGGCATTGAAGTCTCCGCATAATAGGAGATTAGGGAGGTTTGTTATTGTAGTAAGGTTAGGTAAGTAGTTTGATGGACAGTGTGTGGATGTATGGTGTGGTATGTACAGGTTTACTAAATTGTGCGTAGTTTTATTTAATTCTATTGAGAAGGTTTGGATTTTAGATATGTTGTCAGATTGCGTGATTGCATGTTGAGAGGATGTGTTGGAGTAATTTATAGAGTTGTGGATGAGAGTTAAAGAGTTTGTGATGGTTGGGTTTGTGTTGGGAGTAGATGGAGTCGTATTTGTAGAAAGTAGGGGGGAGTTGGTTTGTTGGAAGGTGGGCTTCTTGTATAAGCGCAATGTGGATGTTGTGTTTGTGTAGGAAAGTTTCTAGTTCTTTGTGTTTGTTGTGGAGGCCGTTTATGTTGATTTGTAGGATATTTAGTGTATAGATGTGGGAATTACGATTGATAGGGTTTAAAGTGGTAGGGGGGGGTGCAAATTTGACAATTCCAATTGTGGTTTGTAGGTGGGAGTCTTTGAAATGGGGAGCATTGTCTGTGGATCCACTTGTGACAGTTTTTGCATTTTATGGAGTCCCTTCTGACTATATATATATATATATATATATATATATATATATATATATATATATATATATATATATATATATATATATATATATATATATATATATATATATATATATATATATATATATCAGAGGTGGGCACGCAAATTTTAAACTTTAGATCGTAAACACACAAGCGCAAATTGGAAAAACTTAGTGCGCAAGCGCAAATGCGCACATTTTTTTCAAAAATTTAGTTCGCAAACGCAAATGCGCACATGTCCGCAAATCAAAAAAAATTTTTAAAGCGCAAGTAAGCAAGAATGTAAAGATGAATTATTTTTAAATTTTATTTGAAAGATTTTAATCTTGTTTATTCAATTATCTATGATCTCTTCCTCCTCCTAACTATCCTCTTGCATTCTGAACAGGGTCATATTCCCTTTCATAAAGAAAAATTTTTCAAAATTGCTGGATGCGATGACTGCTCTCTGGTCTTAAAATGTCAGAGCCTTGACTAAACAACCTCTCCACGTCCGCTGAGCTGGCTAATGGTGTATTATATTTAATAAACAAGTCCACCCAAACCTTATGGTATTCACACGGAAACTGGTTCCTAGTGAGAGGGATACTGTTGTGAACATTTACTGCAGCCTAGCTATCCATGATTTGTCCCAACTTCTCCTCTAGAGGTGTCTGGTGGATATATGTGGCCTTCGGTTTCTGAAATATTTAGAAATAGTATCAAGAACTCAAATCTAATTAAGTTTCATTTGAACATTATGTCAGTGTTTGTGAATATATATTCACAAATTGTATATATATATATATATATATATATATATATATATATATATATATATATATATATATATATATATACACAGGGACCGACCGGGTTGGAAAGGTTGGAATTTGGCCAGGGCCGGGGTTTCCTAAAATTTGTAAAGAGGTCAAAAGCACTGAAATTTTAGGTTAAGAAAATTAGATATAAGGTTTATTTAATTGTAAGGAAGGAGTAGAATAGCCAACATTCACTTAAATTAATGATTATATGCATTTTCTCCAAAAAAAAAAAAAATTCAAAAAATTACGTTTTGTATAGTTAAAAAAAAAAAAAAAAAAGTACAAAAAATTTAAAAAAAAAATATTCTAATTCATAATAGTGATTCAACAGGTTTACTTAAGTAAGACCCTAAGGTAAAGTTTGAAAAAATTGTAAGATATAAAATTATCAATTTAACCTGTATTTATACATATCATTGTTATTTTATTGCCATGTATCAAACTTGTATCATTTAGCTGAATTATTTAAAAATTAATATTTTGTTTATACTTTCAGTCAATATGGCTAAAAGATCAGCTTCTGCAGTATTTGAATACTTTACAATGTTTCAGGATAGGCTCGAAATAGCTAAATGTTAACATCTGCAGTCAGAAAATTAGAAGAGAACCTCCGGGTGCTACAAGTAAAAAAATTTCAACCAAATCTTTTTGGAGTATCTAAAATCAAAACACAAAGATGAACATTCACTAGCAGAAAAGGAGCGGTCAAAAGAAACAGAAAAGAAAAAAAATCTTAATTTTCTTATATTTTGTTTGAAATTTTTTTTTTATTATTTGACTGATTGAGCTGAAATTTTCAAAGTATGTGAATTTTTTCACGAAGTTCTGAGTTGATTTCGAGCATTTTTTTGAGTCTATAACGGTTTGAAACTTATTTGGACCCAAAGTTGAAAAAAATGAATAACTGGATCAAACCACTGGTCCACATGAGCTGAAAATTTAGCTGAATACCTTTGCCCCAATTTCTTGCATTGGTGGGAATAGGTTTTTGATATCACGTCTAGAAAAAAGTTATATAAGCACTTGAAAATTTTTTTGCAAAAATCGTACCCTTCTGGAGGAAAAAATTATTTATAAAAAACGCTACCTACTATTTTTTTTTATTTGTGAATATTGTTTAGAAGAGGGCAGGGCAACAATATTTATTTAGTGCATATTTAAATGCTCTTTGTTTGAAGCGAGGTATAGCCTCTCAAACTTTGGGAATTTTTGAAATTTGGCCAAAAATGGACCTTTTTGAAGGCTATATCTCAAAACCAACGAATGTCATCGAATAAAGTACATAGAGGAATTTGTAGCCCCACCCCTCCTCTATACACACCAAAAATAGGAAATGTCATAGTTGTATTTTTTTTAAAAATATTTTGTCTGAAAAGGTGGATTTTTTAGTTCAAAAAAAATTTTTTTTTCTATAGTTGGTCAGTTTTTGGCTTATAACATTTTACCTATAACTCTGGGAACAAAAGTCTATTAGAGACTTTTGTATCCCATTTTAATTTTGAATAAATAGTCCAATTTTCAGCTCATTCTAAAAAGTGGTTTGGCACCGCCATTCAATTAAAAACGGGTAAAATTTCAAAACAAAAACAACTTTTAACCGTAATAGACTCGGAAAAAAGCTAGAAATGGACATTTCTTACCGGTAAAAAATCTATATAACTGAAAATTTCAGCAGAATCGGCTGAAAAAAAAAAAAAAAAAAAAAAAAAAATAATTTGCCATTTTAACCCCGGCCGGCAACCCCGGTTTTCCCTGATTTTTGGGCCGGGCCGGGGCCGGGGTCCCGGTTGGTTCATATATATATATATATATATATATATATATATATATTATATATATATATATATATATATATATTTTTTATATATATCTCCTCCGGTGGGCAAAGGCCAGCGGCCTACCAAATTCAACCGGAATTGGAAAAAATCTATCCTGGTCGATGGTGGCCGACATGTCCAGATATACGCCCTTCACTTCAAACTCGGAGTGGTACGTAGACTAAATGAGGGGAAGTACCCACCTGTCAAGATATTGGAGGAAATAAAGTGTAAAACTGAATCGAATTTTACTCCTCCACATCAAGGCATTGAAGGTGATGGGACTGAGTCTAAAATGGACCCATTTAAGGTGAGTTATTTTTATAATTTGGAACAAACTTAAAATCTCTTGTATTATATATATATATGCAGAGATGGGCATCGTTACATGAAATTGGGTAGCGTTACCGTTACTCGTTACTTGAGAGAAAAGGTGTAGCGTTACCGTTACATCGTTACATTTTAAAATCCTTTGAAGCGTTACCGTTACTCGTTACATGTAACGCGTTACTTTTGGTCAGTTTCGGGCTTAATTATTAGTTTACAGTTTTCGTACATGATCATATGTATACATATTTACTGCTGACGATTAAATCATTGGATTAACTAACAGTTTTTAAACTTTTATTCAAAAAGTGCAATTTATATTACTATCATTGACCAAATATATAAAATAGTTTTAAAATTGTATATATATTTTAAGTTTCATTATATAAATTTATGCAATAAATGATATACATTATGGAATTTAGTGATGCAATATATCCATTTGAAATTTTTTATAATTTATTTTATTAATAAACGTATAAGATTATCTGAATTGTGCTTCACTTTGAACCCTAGTTAGCCGATCTTCTTTCAACATTGTTTAATTTTATTGGACGGTATGCAAAGTATTAAGAGTAGATATTATTAATAATAATAATAATAAAAAAAAAAAAAAAAAAAAAAAATAATAATAATAATAGTAATAATTAAGATAATAAACATAGTTAATCACTTAATAATAATGATAATAATTTTCAGTAACCATATGAGCATAAATAAAATTAAAAAAAAAAGAAAAGGAAAAAAAAAAAAAAAAAAAATTAATAATATATATATATTATATATATATATATATATTAATATATATAATATATATTATATATATATATATAATATATTAAAAATCCTTAAAAATAAAATTCGTTTTCAAAAAAAAAACAAAAATGTCAACCAGTGGGTTTCGTGTGTAGGATGTAACGAGTAACGAGTAACGGAAACCCGTTATAATTTGTAAAAATGGGGTAGCGTTACCGTTACATCGTTACATTTTAATCCTTTGAAAGTTACCGTTACTCGTTACATTTGTAACGCCCGTTACGTAACGCCGTACATGTAACGCTTACTGCCCACCTGTATATATATATATTATATATA
>SEYY01008439.1:20000-32772 GCA_009176605.1 Armadillidium nasatum | reverse complement strand
CCGTTATAATAGCGATAGTATAAAGAGAGTGACGCAACAACTCAACTGTCAGAAAATAACTGCATAGAGTTGGTGAGAGTGAAAGAGTTGATAAGACGCAAAGCCTTAAACTCAACCTTTTCAAAGAACTATGAGAGTGGAACCTTCCCCAAATGGCGTGAAGAGGTGGAATCAGGAAGATTATTGCATTTACGGGGGAGAAATAAGTTTTTGGTGTTACGGAGAACAGATGTTTCACGATTCTAGGATGAAATATAAGATGCACGAGTTTCTGGTGTTTAGGAAATGACTCTAATCCCTCAATAGCATCCCTGCAGCAAATAGCACGAGAGCAAATAAAGTTTAAGCATGATTTGTTAGGTTTAGTTAAATTAATATGGAATGTACGCCTCCATGCCCGAGAAGAATCACCTCAGTTATGTGTTCGAAAGAACCCTCTCACGAAAACAGTAATCATTCCATGGGAAATCAGAGAAATACGACTGCATTTCAAATCAGTTAGCCGCACCGAAATGCCAGAAACGCCTCCTCTTGCCGAAGACGTGAAGAGGCAGAACAAGATATGGAGGTAAGAAAGTGATAGGATGTAAATTCATAGAAGGAAAGACTTTAACAGTGTAAAGAAAAGGATAAGTGGCTAAGAAAAGATCAAGTATATTAGGTTCGTCACCATGACTGTCAAGGGTACGGGTGTGGAGTTGAACTAGTTGCTCAAGATTGCTCTGAATAGAAAAGTGGTAGGCGCGCTCACCAGCTGTATCATGAGAACAAGATAAAAGTCATTGGCGGGGATGAACACTGAAATCACCTAAAATAATGATTTCGTAGGAAGGAGAATAAGAAATAATGTGCTCTATTTTCTGATTGTCAGTAGAATTGGGTGATAAATAGAACGAACAAATAAATATGGTTGTATAATTGCAAGACAGCTTAAGCCATAAACTAGAGAATTAAGAAGACACAATTAGATATGCGACAACATATAACATCGTTACGTATATATTCGCAACATCCACATCTAGAAGAAAATTGATGATTGAGACAGTAGGATTCTACAGAGTAGGTTTGCTATTAGAGAACTCAAGCTCCAAAGCTTCAGTTAAAAGCAAGAAATGAGGTTTAGAAAGTTCAACAAAATAGAAATTAGACCAGAAACTGCGAACTTTGCAGAAATCAATAAAAAGAGAAGGCAGTGCAAGTCGCCTGCTAAGTCTTGGCTTCACTAATCACATCATTAAATGCAGCCAGTTCCAAAGTGATGATAATTTGGTTAGGGGCATTATTAGAATTCAACTTCTTCAAGCATCTCTGTGCCATCTATATATTTGCCACTTTATTTTATTTTATTTTTTACTAAAGGTGATGTACGAGTAATCCAAGTTTTAGATTTGAAAAGGTGTATAGTGGAATCAAAGGGATATATATATATATATATATTATATATATATATATATATGATATATATATAATATATATATATAATATAGAGAGAGAGAGAGAGAGAGAGAGAGAGAGAGAGAGAGAGAGAGAGAGAGAGAGAGAGAGAAAGAGACAGAGACAGAGACAGAGACAGACAGACACAGAGAGAGAGTATTAATGAATTTTTATGAGGCATAGTTCATAGTTTTACAGACCAAATACACCTTCATTTGCTATACTTTATTTTCCAGTTGTCTTCGGCAAAGCGAATCAATTCCCAAATCAGAATTAACCAAACATCTCTGTGACCTGATCAGGTCGAATTTCAAGGTCACACAGGCAAACTTTATCTTGTTCTATCAAATAAATTGAAATTGATACCTATCAAGGGATTGCAACCTTTCCAATAATAGCCTGACCTTTGCATTAAAGTCTGAAAAAAACACAGTATCCCTTTTACAATATTTGACGCTGCACAGAATCTGTATGTGTGTGTGTATGTATGTGTTTGTGTGTGTGTGTTTAATTCAATTTGGTTTTCATCAATATATTATCAACAAATTTTCTTTATAATATAATATATATATAATTATATATATATATATATATATATATATATATATATATATATATATATATATATATATATATATATATATATATATATATATTATAAATTTCAAAAGGTGATGAGGCTTTACTTTATAGAACTCCCTATCGTGCATCAATCTTAATATGCTTTCAAAATAAGGTCTTATATACAACTTACAGATATGACATATGCTCTTTGGGGTTGTCATTCATTTTCAGCCTACTCCGTAATCCCTACTAAATCCCTACTTTTTCTGAGCGCCTCTTCAAAGAATAAATAATTTATTTTTTTTTAAATTTACAAGATCTTTCTACCATACAAAATACATCATAGAAAAGAAATCCCAATTTAAAATCATAGTTAAAGGCCGACATACTTAAACACACAGCATTTGAAAATGAGTGAAACTGGAAGTCAGGGACAAGGGGAGAAATAGGAAGGAAAGGAATGTCTTCAAGCCTATACTAATAGAGTGAATTAATGAACATGTAGAATGAGCATATCATTTATGTATAGGGTCAAAAAATTTGGAAGAGAAGAAATAGATCACTGTATTAGAGCGACTTACTTGAACCTTCTTACCGGAGGAAGCATGCTTCAAATTTATATATAATATATATATATATATATATATATATATATATATATATATATATATATATATATATATATATATATTATATATTATATATAATTATATAATATATAAATTATATTAATATTATATATAAAACTTATAAAACTCTGTATATAAGTTTATTGTCAAAACAGAATAATTTTTTAAAAAAAAAAAAATAAAAAAAAAAAAAAAAAAAAAAAAAAAAAAAACTTTAAAAAATTTAATATAAAAAATTTTATACATATTATTATATATATATATATATTTTTATATATATATATATATATATATATATAATATATATATATATATATATATATATATATATATATATATTATTGGAAAATTTTTAACAGATATTTTCTTAATATTTTTCCTATATATATATAATTTATATATATATATATATATATATTATATATATATATATATATATATATATATATATATATATATATATATATATATATATATATATATTATATATATATATATATATGCGTATACACAAACATTTGTTTGCAATATATGCCTACATATGTACGGTATAAATATGCGTATCCACACCTACATAATGCCACACAGACATGTATATATGCAAGCATTAAAACTTTCCTGGGATTCTTATCTTCATACATGCAAACATACCTACTTGTAAATACATATACATGCACATGCATATACATACTTATATTTGTACATACTGCTTGCTTCGTACATACATACATACATACATACATACATACATACATACATACATACATACATACATAAACACATTTATTCATACATACATAATACATACAGACGTACGCATACATACATACATACATATACATTGAATACACGTGATAATGTAAAGAGAGAGGAATTCGAGGAAAAGAATAGAGGAGAGATATAGATAGATAGATAGATAGATAGATAGATAGATAGATAGATAGATATAGATTGAGAACTCAAGAAGAATGAAAGAGATAGGGACTAGAGAAAGAAAGAGAAAGAGAGAGAGATAAAGAGAGAAAGATAGAAAGAGGGAGAGAGAAAAAGAGAGAAAGAAAGAGATAAATAGATAGATAGATTGATAGATAGATAGATAGATAGATAGATAGATAGATAGATAGATAGATAGATAGATAGATAGATAGATATATATATAGAGAGAAAAAGAGAGAATGAGAAACTCAAGAGAGAGAGAGAGAGAGAGAGAGAGAGAGAGAGAGAGAGAGAGAGAGAGAGAGAGAGAGAGAGAGAGAGAGAGAGAGAGAGAGACGAAATTAAAAAGAAATGAGTTAAAATAAAATGAACCTCGTTTTTTATTCCCAAAGTGGAAAAAAAATCAATCAATGTGAAACCGAGAAATAAATTTCGTTTTATTGAGCGACAAAAATGAAATAAATTGTAATTTAAATAAAAATAAAGAAGAAAAAAATGAATAAAAATTTAATCTTCGTTTAATTTAAATCGAATTTAATTAATTTAATTTATTTTTTTTATTTATATTTTATTGATTTGATTTTCGTGTCGTTAATCCTGTTTTATAATACATTTTTCAGAGTTAAAATGTTTTTATTTTTATTTTTTGTTTCTTTATTTTTTTTAAGTCTTTTTTTTAATTTATTTATTTTATTTATTTATCTACTTTGTTTTCGTATTTACTCGTGTTATTATTTGCTTTCTCAGACAAATAAATATTTCCTAGAGTTAAACTAAACAAAATCTAAGAAGGAAAATCTAAAGTTGGAAATTTCTTCATTTATAAAGAAAGAAAGAAAAAAAAAAAAAATAGACAACGATAATAAACAACTATAATAAATATTTTATACTTTCAATAATAAAATACGTTTGTCTCTCTCCCTCTCTCTGTCTCTCACTATCTATCTATCTATCCATGTCTTTTTATCTATCTATCTATCTATCTATCTATCTATCTATCTATCTATCTATCTATCTATCTATCTATCTATCTATTATCTATCTATCTATCTATCATCTATCTATCTATCTATCTATCTATCTATCTATCTATCTATCTATCTATCTATCTATCTATCTATCTATCTATCTATCTCTCTCTCTCTTTCTTTCTCTCTTTTACATTATTATTATTCCTCATATCTTATGCCAAAATCCCGTGATATGAAACGTGAAATGAGGAGAGTTATTTATTGTTGTCTTTTACTCGCTAAATTTGTGCTTTCATTTGTCACTAAATTTCAATTACTAAACTTAAACACAACAACGAAAGTTTGAGTTTCAAACTTTTTTATTTACTTGGAAATTTCTCTCCCATCTTCCTGTCTTATTACTTACACCACAATAATATATATATATATATATATATATATATATATATATATATATATATATTATATATATATATATATATATATAATTTTTATAACTGCTATCGAGGATTCGAACCTGGGCCCAAAAGATGGAAGTCTATGGTGCTAACCGCTACACCACCGATGGTTCAAAAGGAAATCATCCAGAACTTCTACTGACGTATCGCCTAGTGAGAAAGCTCCCGAAGATCTCCCCGACCACAACTTGGGCGTAGTGTTAGCTTTGGCCAGGCTCTATTCTCGTACATACCGCAGCACAATTGTTATTATTTTAGTTGCCACTATTATAAACCGTGGAATCATTTTGTATAATTTTTGTATAATAGATCTTCGGGAGCTTTCTCACTAGGCGATACGTCAGTAGAAGTTCTGGATGATTTCCTTTCGAACCATCGGTGGTGTAGCGGTTAGCACTATGGACTTCCATCTTTTGGGCCCAGGTTCGAATCCTCGATGGCAGTTATAAAAAATTTATACAAAAAATAAAAATTAAAATATATATATATATATATATATATATATATATATATATATATATATATATATATATATATATATATATATAATATATATATATATATATATAATTATATATATATATTGGTAAGGAATATTGAGTTTTTAATTTAAATGAAATATTCGTGCTTGGATATTCAGTGACCAATAGTTGACTCTTCGTGCCATATTAATAAATATATTATCTCTATCGTGTTTTTACACTTAGAGTAATTGCTATCGTGTCATAATAGTAGAATGGTAGAAGATTCACGTACTTGAAAGGAGCATGCTTTCATTCCTCATGTTTGTCGTAGAGAGGAGCCGTCTGAACTTGTGTATATCGTTTTCAAAAAATTTCGATCGAATTTTTTAGTCATCAATAAAAGTTTCTTTTTCAATTGACAACAATGTTAGTAAAGATAGTCTTTCTTGTCTTTGAGATGACCTTCAGCTCGTTTTTATCCTTCGCAGGTAAGAGAATATCCTTTCAGCTGTTGCTGTTGTAGTAGGAATTGTTGCAATAAGTTTTGGTAGTTCCTACACATTTTTTAGTTCCATTTACAGGTCATTTTTATTCATAAATCTAATTAATTCAAAAACAGGCTTAACTTTAAACTCTTGCGAACTTAGGAGTGAAGGAATTCGTTTCTTAAACGAGTGATATAAAAAAAATTGACCATATTGCACTTCCAAGGTTTTTGAAGATCTTTAGACCATTCGATGTTTTTATTATAAACTTTCCTATTTAATAATCAGAAGGCAAGTTTTCCCATCGACTGAAATTTATTCTCATTTTCTTTATTTAAGAAAATGAGACCGGAGACCCCAACTTTTTTTTTTTTGGGGGGGGGGGGAAATTTCGAAGAAAAATTTTTTGCGATAGTTTTTTAGTAAAATCTATGCTCATTACAAATATGTAATTAGTTTTTCCATAATTCCAAACGACTCCTGAAATAAAGACTTTAATAGCAACACGTGTCGAACGCCTCGGAAACTCACCCTCTTGCCTCGTACAAGCGGAAATTTAAAAAAAAAAAAAAAATTAAAATGTTTATAGCAAATGTTCTGATTCCAAATATGTAATTAGTTTTTCATAATCTCAAATGACCACTGAGTTATAATCATTTATAGTAAGACATGTGGCATGAAATACACAATTCGCATACTTTGATCACTTGACAACTTTAAACTTCTCAGAAGGGCAGGCGAGTGAGTTACCGCAAGCATCCTATTGACAATTATTTACGATGGCTGTTCGAGAATGCAAATTAAATATAAATTTGAATTTATTTTTAATGGAAGCATTAGTAGAAGAATAATTATCGACATCTTTATTTTCAAATCATAGTATACTGAAAATAGTCAAAATTTATTTCATTATTTTTCCTTTAATTAAGCATGCGACCCATGCTAAGCAAGCAAGGAGAATCTACCCTGATATATATATATATATATATATATATATATATATATATATATATATATATATATATATATATATATATATATATATATATATATATATATATATATATAATAATATATAATAATAATAATAATAATAATAATTATAAAAATAATAATAATAATAATAATAATAATAATAATAATAATAATAATAATAATAATAATAATAATAATAATAATAATAATAATAATAATAATAATAATAATAATAATAATAATAATAAAACACTCAATATAGCTCTAAGAAAGAACTCAAGGAAATAAATTTATTAATACTTCTTTGATTGATAGTCATGAAATTTCACAGAAGCAATGAAAGTGTATAATGGGTCACACTCGCACACACACACAGGAATACACGCATACACATACACACACATACCTTTACGTCATAAAAATAGGTGTTCTTGCGAAATCTAAAATTAAAATGTTTTCAAACGCAATGAATATTTTAAAACATTAATTATTATTATTATTATTATTATTATTATTATTATTATTATTATTATTATTATTATTATTATTATAATTATTATTTATTCTCATTATTATTATTCAATATTATTATTATAATTTCCATTATTGTTTTTATTATTATTATTATCATTATTATTATTATTATTATTATTATTATTATTATTATTATTATTATTATTATTATTATTATTATTAATACTAGTTCTAATAGTTTTTAGAATTAGCAGGATTACTAGTAACTGATTTTAGTTGTAGTGGTTGAAGGAATAGTGGTTATTGCGGTAGTGTATATAGAAACAATTCTAGTAGTAGTCATAGTAGTAGTCATAATAATGGTCATAGCAGTAGTTATAGTAGTAGTCATAGTAGCAGTTATAGTAGTAGTAATAGTAGTAGTCATAGTATTAGTCATAGTAGTAGTCATAGTAGTAGTTATAGTAGTAGTCATAGTAGTAGTCATAGCAGTAGTCATAATAGTAGTCATAGTAGTAGTCATAATAGTAGTCATAGTAGTAGTCATAGTAGTAATAGGCTCAGTATTAAAATTATTAGCATTATATTTTCCTCATAAGAAAATTCGATACACTTGTGTTTCATTTTCTAATTATTACGTTCGTGAATAAATTATCTTTAAAATTACAATTAAAATTAAATATACAGTATATATATATATATATATATATATATATATATATATATATATATATATATATATATATATATATATATTATATATATATATATATATATATATAAACTATAATATAATTAATGTTGTTTCTATGAAAAATGAAGTAAATATAACGAAAATTTTAATAATATTTTATTTGTTCAATTTTAATATTGTGTATATTCGCTTTCGAAATATTCAGTTTTGCTGTATAATTATTGTTTGGAAATTTTAAATTCTACGATCTTTTAATTAAGAAATTTAAATATAATTTTTTTTCTGATAATAATTATTATTATTTTTTTAGGTTATTTAAGGTTTTAGTAAAATAAAAAAATAATCACCTTCCCCCAGTCCTAAGTCCTGTCAGTGGGATCTTTCGAGGAAGATATGCTAGGGCCCACGGCGGATACCGCTGGCTGGGCCAGGCCTATCGCGGATGCCGGAGATTATTCCCATCAGTGGCAAGAGCACTCCACTGATGTACTCGTTTAACGACTGAGTCATTCAGAGCTATGCGCAAGGAGAAATCGCTCACATTTCCCGCTCCGGCCAGGCCTCGAACCCTGGACCTCTCGATTGCTATCACGAGTGCTCGATCGACTGAGCTACGGAGCCGCTAAGGTTTTAGTAATAATAATTATTATTATTTTACAAAAGTCATTTTTTGGTTTAAGTCTATAAATAAACTTGCAAAGGAATATTTGAATCGAAAAAAAATTTTAATATTTATTTATTCATTTATTTTAAAAAAATCTTTATATATTTATTTTTTTATTTTTTTAAAAAGATATTTAAATATTTATTTTTTTAAAATTTAAATATTTATTTACTTAAAAAAAATATTTATTGCAATTTATTCTTTGAGGTACTTAAGGTTATAGTAATAATAATTAGTATTATTTTACAGCAGTCATTTTTGGTTCAAATCTATTAATAAACTTGCACAGGAATATTTGAATCGAAAAATATTTAAATATTTATTTATTTATTTAAAAAATAAATATTCAGATATTTATTTTATTTATTTAAAAAAAATATTTAAATATTTATTTATTTCCATTTGAAATCAATATTTATTGCAATTTATTCTTTGAGTTATTTAACGTTGTAGTAATAATAATTATTATTATTTTACAGCAGTCATTTTTTGGTCTAAGTCTATGAATAAACTTGCAAAGGAATATTCATCGATAAAAAATTACTTTCGTTAATGTAACTTTCCGAAAATTTAAGAATTAATTAAAGGCACATTATTTTAAAAATATACAATAATAATAATAATAATAATAATAATAATAATAATAATAATAATAATAATAATAATAATAATAATAATAATAATAATAAATAATAATAATATAATAATAAATAATAATAAATAATAATAATAATAATAATAATAATAATAATAATAATAATAATAATAATAATAATAATAATAATAATAATAATAATAATAATAATAAATAATAATATATAAATAATATATATATATATATATATATATATATATATATATATATATATATATATATATATATATATATATTATATATATATATATATATATATATAATATATTATATATATATATATATATATATATATATATGTATATATATATATATATATATATATATATATATATATATATATATATATATATATATATATATATATATATATATATATATATATTAGGAAAAGATTATTTCCTGAAGGTATTATTCCTATAAAGATCTAAAAAGAACTTACAATATCAACAATAGGACACACAAACTTTCAATATTCTCAACTTATATACAATAGAACAAAAATCTTCCGTAATAATCTATCGCATACTCTACTTACATTTTATATTTACTTTATTTAAATCTCAATATTGCTCATAAACTTGATAAATAACTCACCGTAAAATCTATTCAATCTCATTTGTTAAAAAGAATCTGACACACGATCATAAGCTAATTTTTCCCTCATTTATTAAATACTCTAAAACTATATTAAATTATATTAAAATAATTTAATATGGTTATTTTATTATTTTATTATTATTATTATTTTAAATAAAGAGTTGTCTAGTAATCAAAGATACATTCAAATATTCCTGTAAAGGTAATCAGAAATAATCCATTTTTAACAGCATTATCTTCACAATTTCTTTCCTAATCATCTTTTCTTTCTCCCCAGAGTTTAAAAAAAAAAATTTGAATAATATGAAAAAAAGAATTAAAAAGTAAGAAATAATGTAAAAATTATAAAGCTGGAATAGTATTTTAAAATTAAACTTGATTATATATTTATTTTTCCTATTCGACATTTTAAGAGAACGAGTAAGGCGAAGTTTGCAAACGAGATTAAATGAAATAAATGACATCGTTTTGTACAAAGTGGGAAAGTTTTACATCGAGACTGAAAAAAAACTGTAAGAGAGAGAGAGAGAGAGAAGCAAAGAGAGAGATAGAGAGAGAAACAAAGAAAGAGAGAGAGGGAAAGGGAGATGGAGAGGGAGAGAGAGAGAGAGAGAGAGAGAGAGAGAGAGAGAGAGACAGAGAGAGGCGAATAAAAAAAAGAGAGTGAGAAAGGGAATCAAAGAGAGAGAGAGAGAGGAGAGAAGAGAGAGAGAGAGAGAGAGAGAGAGAGAGAGAGAGAGGGAGAAATAAACAAAGAGAGACAGAGAGAGAGACGAGAGAAGAGAGAGAGAGAGAGAGAGAGAGAGAGAGAGAGAGAGAGAGAGAGAGAGAGAGAGAGTGAAAGTGAATTAGAATATGCGGAAGAAATAAATAAAAAAGAAAAAATATAATTAGAAAATAAAAATTTAATATAAGTATTTAGTATAAGTATAAGGGAAAAAATTAAAATTGATAAATATCAAAAAAGGAAAATAATGTAAAAATATAAATTAAAACTTAATATCAGTTTTAGATTCCGTAAGTAATTGTTTGTTTTTTTTCCTTCAAGTAAATTAAATGAAATATCTATATCACTAAAAAAGAAGAGATATTCAAGACAAATAATAATAATAATAATAATAATAATAATAATAATAATAATATTAATTATTATATTATTATTATTATTATTATTATTATTATTATTATTATTATTATTATTATTATTATTATCATAATTGTTATATAATTTTCAAAATTTATTATTATTATTATAATTAAAATAATTGTTATTATTATTATCATTATTATAATTATCATAGTTGTTATTGCTATAATATTTATTTTTATTATTATTATTATTATTATTATTATTATTATTATTATTATTATTATTATTATTATTATTATTATTATTATTTATTATTTTAAAATTATTTTTTTTTTTATTATTGCTATTAAAAAATATTATTATTATTATTTTTATTACTATTATTTTTTAAAAATATTTAATTAAAAAAAAAAAAATTAATTATATTATTATTATTATTATTATTATTATTATTATTATTATTATTATTATTATTATTATTAAACATATATAAAAACTAAAAAGAACGTAAGAACTGTAAAAAGTGGTTATATGGTCCATGAAATGCCACCCCTTTTTGTCTCCTGACACAAAAGAGAACAAAATCCATTTTTGTGTCAACAAAACAGATTTCAATATTTGAGATTGTTCTTATTTATAAATTTGCATTGCGTATTTGTTGTCGTAAGAGCTTCATGACGTCATCACGACTAATTGTAGCTCGTCTGCTATTATTTTTGAACATTAATATGTACATTAATGTTTGAGCATATATAATATATATATATATATATATATATATATATATATATATATATATATATATATATATATATATATATATATATATATATATATATATATATTCTTTTTTTTTTTTGTTAAAGTGACTCTTACATTAAAATACAGCGTATAGAGACCGTAGATTTATTACTCATAATTGCCTACGTTTTAAAAGCTTTGCATAACAGTTAAAGGTACCGAAAGGAATTAACTTTCACATTTCATGTTTTACATAATAAGAAGCTTAAACTAAAATTATATTATAGCCCTTAAAATATAGCAATAAAATACTACAATTATATAATGTTTTCTTAAGGGATTTTTCCCTTTAAATACTAAAAGACAGTTTTTAATTTTCATTTTTTAGCCCTTTTTAGAGACACAACTCCACAATTTTTTTCTGATTTTAAAAAGTAGAACGATTAAAATTTCCTTTTTTGACGTTGTGTTTGAAAATCAGTAATTTTGAAATTTTTTTTTTTTTATCGTATTTAGTTCTAAATTAGAGCGTACTCATTTGGCACTAAATTATAGTGTACGATATTGTACGATGATTTTAGTCATTAATTAAGTCAATTTTTTATTATCGTAATTTATTATCTTTTTGAATTATTGAGAAATATGATTTTATACACGTTTTTATTGCCTCTTGATTGTTCAAGGTTCTTTTAAATCAATTTTTATTTTTATGTGTTTGATATTTATTTAAAGTTGCTTTTATTGGTTGTTTTAGTTTTCAATTCCTTTATATAAATAGTCATTATTATTAGTATTATTATTATTATCTTTATTGTTAATATTACTATAATTAATTATAATTATTGCTATTAAAATTATTATTATTTTTTTTATTTCTATTATTTTTTATTACAATTTTAGCAATTGTTATTATTATTTTCTACATTATTATTATTATT
>SEYY01008439.1:0-7500 GCA_009176605.1 Armadillidium nasatum | reverse complement strand
TTGGTAAGTGATCATAAACCATTATTAGCATTATTGGGTGATAAAGCTGGCTTGCCAAAGTTAGCAGCATTACGGTTGCAGAGATGGGCAGTTCTTTTAAGTGCCTACTCCTATACTTTGGAGTACAGATCTTCAAAGGACGTTTCTAATGCCGATGCATTATCACGTTTACCTTCTGATGAAGAAGGGTTGGAAAAGTAGGAAATGGAAGGTACAGATTTTATGCAAAATTTACAGAGTTTTTTGTTTTGCTATCGTATAACACCTCATTCTACCACAGGTATTCCACCTTCTGTTCTTTTAATGAATAGAGTTTTGAGAAATAAATTTAGTGTTTTAACTCCTAATTTACATTCCAAGATTTACACAAAGCAGATGAAGCAACTGGAAGCTACCAAAGTTAATAGATCTTTTGATACCGGTTCTGAGGTATTTTTCAGAAACTACCAATCTCCAGTTAAGTGGAAACCAGGTACAGTGTCGAAAAAAATGGGAAACCTTCATTACGAGATTGCAACAAAAGATGACAAAATTTTAAAACGACATGTTGATCAACTTCTACCGCAACCTATCACCAACATAGAACCTGTTCCTACTACAACTTCTCTTGGTGAAGAAATGCAACAGGATACATCAGTTGTTCCAGTAGGATCTCCCGTTTCTGCAAGACGGATTTTACCACCACGTACTACAAGAGGTGTTCCTCCAGATCGTCTTACTTATACATAATTTTATGTATGTCCTATTTATTTTTTTAGGGGGAAAGGAAATGTTATGTATGTAATAATAAATATTCCTTTATATATATATTTAGTTGGTTTGAAATAATATACTACCCATTGTCGGGTAACAAATTATGAATTTTGAGACACTCTTTCATTCTTCTCTATGTCGTGATCATCATTAAAACTTAAACTTAAATGTGTTTGATTTGGCGACGATGTATGAGATATATTAAAATATATACTGTGTATAATTAGTGTCTTATACTATTAACAGGTACGTGCTCTCGTGTATATAACAGATATATAATAATAATAATAATAATAATAATAATAATAATAATAATAATATTGATAAAAATAATAAAAATAATATTAATAATTATATATATATAATATATATATATATATATATATATATATATATATATATATATATATATATATATATATATATATATATATATATATATATATATATATATATATATATATATATATATATATATATATATATATATATATATATATATATATATATATATATATATATATATATATATATATATATATATATATATATATATATATATATATATATATATATATATATATATATATATATATATATATATATATATATATATATATATATATATATATATATATATATATATATATATATATATATATATATATATATATATATATATATATATATATATATATATATATATATATATATATATATATATATATATATATATATATATATATATATATATATATATATATATATATATATATATATATATATATATATATATATATATATATATATATATATATATTAGAGGTTTCATTTCATAACATGAAGCCATTAAGGTAAGTAACGCAAGAATGGTTGGAAAAAAATTATGTACAATAAAAAGGTTAATAATGTTTTGTTGAAGAAATGATGATACTATTTTTTCTTAGAAAATTTCTTAAAAGGGCTGAGAAAAAAAAGGAAACATACGCACACATGCAGACACGCACACGCACATATTTTCACATTCACGCATTCTCACATCAAGATTCTCTGTCACTGTCTGTCTGTCTGTCTTTCTGTATGTCAATCTGTCTGTTTGTCTGTCTCTCTTATATATATATATATATATTATATTATATATATATATATATATATATATATATATATATATATATATATATATATATATATATATATATATATATATATATATATATATATATATATATATCACGACTTCCTACACACTTGCAAAGAGCTGGAACTCCTTTGTTCAGACTCCACAAACACTTACAAATTTCACTTCACTTTTTTTTAAAATAAAAGAAATACAATTTCACAATCTGAATATCTTCGAAAGATAACCTCCTTAGCCACATTTCCTTATCATCACTTGGGAATTGGCATACTTCATTGATGAGGATGGTGCCTTCAAAGAATAACCGGTTTGCTTTGGTGGATGGTCTTCCTTATTTATAAATTTCTTCAACATTCGTGATCCTTACTCTAATTTCCATTATGCTGAGTACCACAAATTTTCTAGACGTTAGGTTTTGCTCTTGAAAGAAATTCAGGTGGTGAATGGCACTCCGACAGCAAACACTACTTTGTTCTCTCTTACCGTGCCATGCCATGCCTTAATTTTCAGCCAAAAGTGGATGTTGTGCATAGGTGTCTAACAATGTTGTCTGTTGCCGGCTTTTTTAATATGGAGTCTTTTGAATTCTTAATACTCTATGAATTAAACCAGGGATGGAGGACTTACAAATATTTTGCCCATTAAGAATGGCCTTTGGACTGAATTTTAATTCTACATGAAAGCTATTTATTTCGTTAAAAAAAATTTATTTTTTAATTCCATATTATTTTCATACATACTCAAAACCTTGGTCTACAATATTGCAACCTAAATTACAAGTTTGCTATATATATATATATATATATATATATATATATATATATATATATATATATATATATATATATATATATATATATATATATATATATATATATATATATATATATATATATATATATATATATATATATATATATATATATATATATATATATATATATATATATATATATATATATATATATATATATATATATATATATATATATATATATATATATATATATATATATATATATATATATATATATATATATATATATATATATATATATATATATATATATATATATATATATATATATATATATATATATATATATATATATATATATATATATATATATATATATAAGGAAAGAGAGAGATATGAAGGATAATTGTAAACATATACATCTTAAAAATCCCAATTTTCCTGAAAATAATGAAATTCTATTCGAAAATTGAAAAAACATTTCAGTCATAATATATATATATATATATATATATATATATATATATATATATATATATATATATATATATATATATATATATATATATATATATATATATATATATATATATATATATATATATATATATATATATATATATATATATATATATATATATATATATATATATATATATATATATATATATATATATATATATATATATATATATATATATATATATATATATATATATATATATATATATATATATATATATATATATATATATATATATATATATATATATATATATATATATATATATATATATATATATATATATATATATATATATATATATATATATATATATATATATATATATATATATATATATATATATATATATATATATATATATATATATATATATATATATATATATTGTAGAAAACTATATACGAACTGAAGCTGTGTCCTGCATGCGTTAGAAAAATTTATGTAGAAAGAAAATGAAATAAATTCAGGATGTAATTAAACATTAATTAACAAACTGCATGAAGTAAAAAATATATATATAAAAAGAGAGAAAGTAAATTATTAATTAATAATGGAAAGTGCCTCCTCAGTCATTTTGTACTTCATCCAACCGTTCTGGCATTGATGAAAATGTATTAGTGATGGTGTCTTGTGGTATGTTGTCCCACTCCTTCGGTTTTGTGCCCACCAACTACTTGAGTCTCGACGGAACATGTGCTCGGGCTGTAACATGACTTCCTAACATATCTAAAGCTTGCTCTATGGGATTTATGTCCGGACCTTTCGCACTTGCGAGCAATAGGTAGATTCCCACCACTTCGAAGAACATGAGTGTGTTGTGATGTTGTTTATGTTAGTCATAGAGTAATAGAAATGTGTCGCCAATGAAAAGGGTGAAATGCACTACATATTCCTAAAAGATGTCTTCTTCAATTCGTTTCTGTCGCTAGAGTCTCCATGTCCAGCATGTGCAACTCCAAACTTATGCCAGCACAGGTCTTCACAGAGACTATTTCAAAAGGGACCCTAGAAGAAATTTGCATGGAGAAAAGAATTCTCCTGGACTTCTTCAAGTTTTCATAAAGTACGAACCAAGACTATTCATTGAAAAATACATTATTTTATTGCGCCACTGTCCAATTTCCATTGGCCTGTGCAAACTTCATTCAGTATATCCAATGAATCCTGGTTAGAAAAGGACCGTTGGGAAGACTCTAGCTCTAATATCAGGCTTGTGAGATATTCTCTGGACTGTAATGTATGAAATGAGTATATCTCTGACTCTATGAGCACTCTCTTGTAGCTGATCGCTGATTCAGAACTGATTCCGCAGAATTGCTAAATGGTGAAATCTGTAATATATTTCCAAAGTAACCTGACAACCCTGATATTGACTTTTACTGTTTCTGTCAGTCACCCTGAAACTTTCGAGGATTCAGCCCTATCGATTGATTGTCTATATAAGAGATCTTTCTCCAATAGCATGATAACCTTGATCGGAAGTTTCTCATTCCTTGTTATGTGTTTGTCAATTCTTCATGAACTCTAAGCCAAATGAAGACATTGACAAAAATTTGCACACACTCGCGTATATTCTCAGCAGCTCGATATTCACTCTGACAGAGAATGGTCTGTACAGTAGTTTGGGTGGTATGTACTCGCATTAGAGCATAGTATGTACTGCATAGTAGTTGTTAAGTTTGACGGTTGTTCCATTGTTTAACCTTACTTACATTGTTTGTTAAATCGCTATAAATGCAAAAGTAGTAGGGCTAAAAAACTACGAATCATGGGCGTGGCCCCAGAGGGGGACCCCTGGGGCGTAGCCCCAGGGTACCCATGACCCTGGGGCTTCGCCCCAGGGTATCCGTGGTGTAATAAGGTAAAAAAAAAAACACAACACACGCACACACACAAACACTTAAATAAAAAAAATCAAATTATTAAAATTTGTATTTTTTTTTACAATATGGAGTACCATTTCTTCTGCCCCAAATTCTTTTATATTTTCAGAGATGTGTAATCCTTTCACTGTCTTTCGTTTTACAATATTACTAAATCAGATTCAAGACTATATATAAAAAAATTACATATATATATATATATATATATATATATATATATATATTATATATATATATATATATATATATATATATTGTAATATATATATATATATAATTTTCTTTTTTTGATAGTCTTAATTTTAAATTTTTTTTCCCATAATTTAAGTGTTTTTGTTTTGTTTCTTACAAAATCCTTTGCCGTTCGCTGAAAACCGAAAAAATTGATATTACGATATGTCCTCTACGTAGGTAGGTGATTGAGTAGTTCTATATTATATATATATATATATATATATATATATATATATATATATATATATATATATATATATATATATATATATACATATTCGAAAATTTTATCATAAGCACTCACGGGTCTGGGGTACGGTGGCAACGGGGGCGGAGCTCCCTTTCAGACAAATGATCGTGTGCCATGCATTTAGGTTTACTCTGCTGTACTGCAATAATATTTAAGTTAAAGTTACTTTTTTTAAAATATTCTTCTTATTATTCATGCACTTCATTATAATACAAGATGCAAATGCATGGCACACGAACGTTTGTCTACGGGGGTTCCACTCCCATACCCCCGTACGACCTGAACCGTGAGTGCTGGTGCTAATATATATATATATATATTTACTTATTTCTTTATATTTTTATAGTCTTGAATCCGATTTAGAACATTGTAAAAAAAAAAAAAGACAGTGAAAGGACAGTACGTCTCTAAATAGTACAAACGAATATAGGGCAGATGAGAGAAATAAAAATTTTAATCATTTAAAAAAAATATTTGAAAATTTTTTTATTTTATTTTTTTTCTTACAAAAACCTTTGCCGTTCGCTGATAAACAGGAAAAATACATATTACGATCATGTCCTCTAAGTAATTATGCTGAGCAGGAAAAAAAATTGGGAATTCCATACTTCTATATAACAATAAACCTAATTTGAATGGCTTGGTTTGCCATCTAATACTAAATTTTTATATATGATGCGCTAATTTTCTTTGGAAGTTTATTTGGGACAGCTTAATTCTGCATATTTCACATTATCTTTCACTTAATCACTTTTAGGCTCTGTGTGTTCGGGCATGTCAGTCTTTTTATATTTAAATGCTATTTATATTCTCCCTTTTGGTGTGTTGCTAGGGTTCATGGCGTTCTATCAATATGAGTAATCATATAATATATATATATATATATATATATATACTATAATATATAAATATATATATATATATATATATATATAATATATATATTATATATATATATATATATATAATATATATATATATATATATATATATATATATATATATATATATATATATAAATAGTAAAGGATATCACTTTCGGCGGGTGCCAGATTTTTCGAGGTAGCTAAATCTGGAAACCTGTCTTGGCTCAGATTGACCTCACGCTCTTTCCTGACACCATTTTGGGGGGTTCAGCCCATTGAAATTGGCATCAAGTCTGAGGAAGGGGCACCATGGGGAAAGTCAGGAAGTTACCTGAGTTTGCAAAATCACTGGGTTCGCCTCACTTTCTTTCCAGACCATTTCTTTGGGGTTCAGTCCGGCTGAAATTGGTTCTAATTTGGGGTTCGGGGTCCGGGGGTCCGGAGGTTCATGTGGACCCATGAACCGACAAAGAAAAGGTCAGCAAGGTCCCCGAGAATGCGGCATTCTACGGAAATGCAGAAAAGATCGTAAGGCTTAGGTTGCCAGATTTAGCTACCTCGAAAAACCTGGCACCCATCGAAGGTGCTATCCTTACTACTTATATATATATATATATATATATATATATATATATATATATATATATATATTATATATATATATATATGTGTGTGTGTGTGTGTGTGTGTGTGTGTGTAATTGAATTATGCAGCCATGTATTAAATATTTCAAACGAAAGATTTTACAGAGAAAGATACAACAGAGAAGTTCGGGTTATTGAGCATGTTCTTAATTAGTTTGGAAGATTTAAGTATTACAGTTGAAAGATAATTGATGGTAATTAATTTTACATGAAAAAAGATTGTTTAATAACATATAAGATTAAATAGAACAAGCTGTTTATTTCTTTAATTAAATTCATATTTTTATTTATATCTAATTATTCCTTTCTTTCTATTACAATTATATATATATATATATATATATATATATATATATATATAATATATATATATATATATATTATATATATATATTATATATATTATATAATATATATATATATATATATATATATATATATATAATATA
>SEYY01008438.1:12500-34138 GCA_009176605.1 Armadillidium nasatum | reverse complement strand
TTCTTCTTCTAATTTCTCTATCCTTCAGCATTCGTCTTCCTTTCTTGATCGTAGGATATTAAGTCTTTATATATAAAAACTCATTGCCCACCTTTGAATGATCAAGCTTCTTCAACTGTTCTTTTCATTCAATGATGAGGTCTTTTTCTAAAATATCCAACCATTATACCTTGGTGTTGCTAAATTTCGATTTTACTCTTGATTATTTGTTATTTTGAAATCAATATTATCTTATAATCATTTATTATTATTTTTATATTTTTAATATTAAATATTGTATTTTAAAATAAAAAATTTTAAAATTCAGTTTATGCTGAAGACGGACCGAGATAATTTGAAACGTTCACAGTGTGTTAAATGAGCATATGGTAACCTTAGTATTGGCTCTAACCTTTCTAATTAGATTATTAAAGTTCACTAGGAGAGAACTCTCTCTCTCTCTCTCTTCTCTCTCTCTCTCTCTCTCTCTCTATATATAATATATATAATATATATATATATATATATATATATATATATATATATATATATATATATATATATATATATATATATATATATATATTAGTAATGCAATCTGCATTTTCATCTTCATCGAAATTAACATCATCATCCGCCTCCGCACTTCACCAAAACTCGACATTTAATGCGCATCTGCAAATGAGAAATATGACATCACCATCACTATATATATTATATATATATATATATATATATATATATATATATATATATATATATATATATATTATATATATATATATATATATATATATATATATATTATCAGTGATGGACGAATCCGAAATTCGAATGAATCCAAATTCAGCTAATTTTGAAAAATTCTCTAATCCGAATCCTTGGAAAAATGTACGAATCCGGATTCGAACATCACTATATATATATATATATATAGTATATATATATATATTATATATATATATATATATATAATATATATATATATATTCTATATATTCGTGGGCAAAAGGCCAGAGACCTAACAATCACCACCAGAGTTGGGAAACTCACCGGACTGGTTAAATTGAAAATGCCGATGCACGGCATTTGAAAGTGTGTATGTTAATTAAAGGGTTTTGGTAAATTGATAAAGAGAATAAGTTTCAGACATTACAAGCGAAGTTCATATAAGACTAAGCATAGGATTAAGTATAGTGTAAGAGAATTGGAAAGAAAAAGAATCGATTGATGAGACTGTGTAGAAAGGGGTGAGTTTGACTTGCCAATAGAAAAAGATACCGAGAAAGTTAGTAAGAATAAAATGCGAGATAAGACGAAAATCCCTATATTTCCTTTTTTCAAGGAGATCTGTGTGAATGAAATACACGTACGAATAACTTTATGAAGAACAAGTATCGTGAGTTATGGTGATAAATCTGTGAACAATGGTTTTATTATGTTTCCATCAATCAATGTCAAAAAAAAACAAAAGGTCTTGGTTTAATTACCTGGAAAGCGGTATTTATTAGGATGGGTTTATATTTCCATCAATTAATGTCAAAAAAAGGGGTAAAAAAGTTCGACAAATATTTACCTGGCCTATAAAAAAAGGGGGAGGTGCTTAGCATTGTGTAATTTTTTATGATCATACCCTCCGGTGATTGGATAAATATGAAAAAGAGGTGGGTCTTAGCCTTGTTTTGTGCTAATGCCCTGTTGTGATTGGCTGAATATTATTAGTTTGTGCTCTGATAGCGTGAATTTCGTATGGATTCGGTCGGTTTCAATGGAATATTGTCATAAGTAAAGTAAAAATGTTGTAATATTATATTGTAAAATTATATATATATACAGGTTTGTGTGCTTTCATTTGTTTTTTAAAGAAATTTGGTGTTAAATTATGTTCATATTACTCATATAAAATACATAGTTTTATATGAATGAAATGTTAATTTATAATATTTATGTAATATTTAGTGGTTTGTTTAAAATATTTAGTGAAAGGTGTGTGTGTGTGCATGCATGCATGTGTGTTTGGACGTCTGAGAGTATGCGTTCGTAAGTGTCAGCCTTTACTTGCTTCTATATCTTTTCTCGTACTGACAAAGTATGGTGTCTAGAAGGCGTAGGGTATGAGATACTACTGCTGCACCTGTTAAGATTAACAGTAATAACTAATAATATAAATAAAAAACTAATAAATATAAAATTTTTAATGAAATGTTTTAGCGAAAGAAAAACGTTACTATGGAAACATGTGTATATGTATATGTGCGTTAGGTATTTACTCGTTTTTTACATTCTTATATAATAATAATTATAATAACAATAAATTGTAATAAATATAAAAATATTTAGTGAAATTTATTTATATTAGTGAAAAAAACGTTACTATGGAAACATTTAATGTGTGTGTTGTAGGTATTTGCATGTGTGTATAACAATTTATGAAATACTAATTATAAAAATAATGATGATGCTACCTAATTGGAATACATATAAAATAATATTAAGTAAAATTTGTTTATTTAGTTAGAACTAAACACAGTTACTATTCAGAAATCCTATGTGTATATTTGTTATTTGTACATGTGTTAAAAAATGCTTTTTACAAAATAAATCAATAATGTGAGCGTCTGTGTGTGTTTTCGTATGTATGTATGTATGTGTTTAACAACGTATGACGCTATGACCTTAAGCGACTAAGTACCATATACGCATCTGAGAAGCCAAATATGTTTCTACAAATATTTAACAAATTTTGTTAATATAATAATAATTATCATAATAATAATTATGATAACAATAATAAATTATAATTAAGAAAGAGCATCAGTTCGTGAACACCTATACTACATTAGGTGTGTGTTCTTAATAGAAATGAAGTTGGGGGGGGTATGGGTAGGGTTGGGGTTGGAAGATGGTGGATCCCTATGCATTATATATATAATATATATATATATATATATATATATATATATATATATATATATATATATATATATATATTATTTTATATATTTTTTTTTTTATTTATTTATTTAATTATTTATTTATTTTAGACCTTTGATAATACCTATATACTAATACCTATTACTAACTTCATACTTTTTTTTTTTTAGTGTGGGTGAGGAGTGGGGTTGGGGTAGGGTGGTTGTGTACCCCTATGCCATATTACACACACAAACACATACACACACACACACACATATATAATATATATATATATATATATATATATATATATATATATATATATATATATATATATATATATATATATATATATATATATATATATATATATATATATATATATATATATATATATATATATATATATATATATATATATATATTTACTATATTATTTATTTATTTGATTTATTTAATATTTATATTTTAATATATTATTATATATTATTATATATATATATAATATATATATATATATATATATATATATATATATATATATATATATATATATATATATATATATATATATATATATATATATATATATATATATATATATATATATATATATTCTAAATAAACATACAAAGGGCCGCGGTGGTCGAAAAAGGTAAAAAGGTCAACCTTTTTCCCCTCAGGTCTGATCGCTTACCCTTTTACCTCTCACACTTGGCCGTACCATTTGATCTCCAATATAGCTCTGATACTACTACTATCTAGCTTGGTGTTTCTTTTTCTCGTGATCTTTTTTGGAAGGAATGCATTACTTCTCTTTCTAAACAAGCTGCTAAGAATTTGGGTGTCCGGAAGCGTTTTCAAAATTTCTTCACATATCCCCAGTTGTTTGCTCCCACATCTGGGGTGGTTCCACTGTCACAGATCTCCTTGAAAAGGTGGTGTCTAGGGCTTTTCGTCTTATATAAATCACTTTAACTCCCCCAATCACTTCTGCTCGGCGAACTATTACGTCACGTTCTACACTGTGTCATTACAACAAACGCCATTCTTTTGTCTGAACTCCTCAGTCGAATACCTCTTCCCTTGAGAAGTATTATGTGCAACATCTTTCTACAGAGTAAAATCCTTTCTCTGTCAAACTCTCTGACCCCAAACTTAACCCATATGCTTGATCTTATGTACTCAACTGGTAAATTCTTGAAATCACTCCTTTCTTCTATTTTTTCAATTTCCTTTGACTTGCGCACCTTCATACGCTGTGTATAGGGGCATGTCAGTTTTTAATTTGACCTTGATTGTGGTTACTCTCCAACTCTAAAGAAAAACAATAATTTAAACTGAAAAAAATGAATATGAAAATACATAGGATAGAAAAATTTCATGATAATATTTTAGTAAATATGGAAAAGACAAAATCTGAGTAGCTGTTCTTACCTTATGATCAACCAGATAAGAATTAGTAAGTGTTAAGTTGTATTTGATTTGAAAATACACTGCTTTATGCATGGGAACAACGAACATGCATTTCCTCTCTTTCACAAGTTGTAAGTAGCTAGAAGTATTAAACTTACTTGGATCAGTTCCACGGTATATAGGAACGTAGTTTTTTTTAATTATTTCAGATAAATATTTGTTGTTTGTGTTCATGAAACCAATAAGTCTTAGGTAATAATCTGAGCCACAAACTCTGCAAAAAAACTTTTTTTATTAATATTATTAATTACTTACATACAGAAAAAAACTTTTTTATTAATTACTATTACACTTCTGCTATAACTAATACAGCAATAACTGCTACTACTACTAATAATATTATTGTAATGAAATAATAGTAATGGCAGTCCAATGATTACAGTAAGTAGTAACATGCACAAATCGTGGCTAAATCCGTCCTACCTTACGTTAGTGAACTGCCACTATATGTATAATGCACTCAATGCTTAATACGGTACACAGCACCACACTTTTCCTAAATTAGCCCATCGATACATGACGACGTCAGGAGGGGGCAGCTTCCCCCCCTTAGAAGCTATTTATTATTACTTTTAGTGAGGGTTTAGAAATCGTTTTCCTTGTTGTAAATCTGACCTTACTTGGCTTGCTTAAAAAAACAATAAAAACTCTTACTTGATCTTTACTAGATATTACTTTGTTTGCTTCTATTATGTCGAATTTTAATAATAATAATGAAATCATAATAAATATATATATATATATATATATATATATATATATATATATATATATATATATATATATATATATATATATATATATATATATATTTACAGAACGCCACCACTCACGGGCAGAGCCCTTTTCAAGGAGGGGGCACACACACATGCACAAAGCTCATTCAAACACACACACACACCTAACGCACAGCCCTCAGGTGGGCGCAGACGGAAGCCTTGAAGAGTGGAAGATTAAATACAGGAGGAAAAATAAATGATGGTAGAGAGTTCCACAGAATAGAGGTGGCTGGAAAGAAGGAGGTACCACAACGGGCTAGCCTGGGATTTCCCTACGTCCACACAAAATTGGTGCGAAAGCAGGGCACCCCTTGTGCAACGAGGACGACGCAACGGTGGAGGAATGCGAGAGGCCAATTCCCTCGAGCACCTGCCATTGTAGTACCTGTAGAAAAGAGATAGCGCGCCAACGTCACGTCGCAGAGACAGAGGGTCAAGTGAGTTTAAAAGTAGGGGACAGTTTATTAATCTCTTAGCTTTTGACTCAACCCTATCCAGAAGAGAGGAGGAGCCGGAGCCCCCCCAAATGTGAGAACAGTACTCCATACAAGGACGAATAAGACCCTTATATATTTGGAGTAACTGCTCAGAAGGAAAAAATTCTCGCAATCTGAACAGGACTCCCAGCTTCTTAGAGGCAGCTTTAGCAACCATTGTAATATGTGGTTTCCAAGACAGTTTGTTGTTTATGTTTAGACCAAGAATGTTAATGTTATTTACAGGTGAGACGGGAGAGCCATCGAAGAGGATAGGAAAGTTAGGAGGTGTTTTTGAGAGGGAGATGTGAAGAAGTTGAGTTTTTAAAGAGTTGAATTTTACAAGGTTGCTATGACCCCACCGGGAAATCCCATCCAGATCGGCAAGAATGGAATCGGAAAGTTGAAGACGAGAAGCAAGTCTAGAAGCAAAAGAGGGAGCAGATTTGAAATGAGTAGAAGAATGCAGAGTTGAATCATCAGCATAAGAGTGAACAGAGTTAGAATTGCAGTGGAGAAGATCGTTAATGAAAAGTAAGAATAAGGTTGGAGATAAAACAGAACCCTGAGGAACACCACAGTTGACAGAAAAGGAGGAAGAGGTCGCTCCATCTACAACTGCCGAAATGGAACGATCTGAGAGAAAACTAGACAAGAGTAAGCAAAGGGAAGGAAGGAAACCCAAAGGAAGGGAGCTTAGAGAGCAGTGACGCATGCCATACCCGGTCGAAAGCCTTGGATATGTCAAGCGCCACCACACAAGACTCCCCGAAGTCCCTAAGGGCAGAAGACCATAGATCAGTAAGATAGGAAAGTATGTCACCAGTTGACCTCGAGCGACGAAAGCCATACTGGTGATCAGAGAGAAGAGAATGAGACTCCAAATGATCCAGGAAATGAGAGTTGAGGAGAGTTTCAAAAATTTTAGATAGAACACAAGTGAGAGCTATAGGTCGATAGTTAGAAGGGTCAGAACGGCTACCTTTTTTCGGGATCGGCTGAACAAACGCACGCTTCCAGCATAGAGGAAAAGTATTAGTATTAAGGCATAGAGAGTAGAGCTGAACGAGGACAGGGGCCAACTCGGAAGCACACTCCCTCAGAAACACGAGGGGGAATGCCATCCGGGCCACTGGCCTTCCTGACGTTCATAGATTTCAGGATCCCATGCACCCGATCATGAGTAATCATAGGTAGAGGCATGGGACACCTGAGAGGAGAAGGAGTAGGAGGAGGGATGCCAGAATCGAGCAGGGTGGAATTAGATGAAAAAAGGAGGCCGAAGAGATTAGCCTTTTCAGAAGGAGTATTAGCTACAGAACCATCAGAGCGAATAAGAGGAGGAAAGGCAGATTTACAGAAGTTGTTAGAGATATTTTTGACAAGAGGCCAGAAATTTTTATTCAGTAGGAGAGCCATGGAGGTTCAGCGCACTTCCTTTTAATGAAAGTACGCTTAGTCCGTCGAAGAACATCCCTGCAACGATTCCGAGCTGAATGAAAATTAGCAAGAGTGATAGGAGAAGGAGAGTTTTTCCATTCACGATAAGCATTGTCTCTCTCCCGAAGGGCAAGAGAACAATTGCCATCGAACCAAGGATTTTGAGGAGAAAAAGATTTAGTTGAAGATGGGATGAATCTGCCCATCCCGTCAAGGATTACGGCCCCTACCTTTTCAGCAGAGACAGAAGCGTCCCCCGAGACAAAGCAAGATTCACTCCAATGATAGTTAGCAAAGAAGCGGCGCATTGCCCCCCAATTAGCCCGATTAAAGTGCCAGAAAATACGTTTAGGGCATGGTGGAGCTGTTGGAGAGAAAGCATTATAATTAAGAGCTATAAGATTATGGTCAGAGTTACCAATAGGAGGGAAAATGGTGTATTTATAACTAGAAGGAGTAGTGGTGAAGCATAAATCAAGTGTATTCAAGAATTGGTTAGGACGATCTGGAATGTGTGTGGGTTCCCTAATCAACTGCTCCAGATCGTTAAGAATGCTGAATGATTTGGCCTCCCTCCCACCTGTATCAGTATGAGAGGAACCCAACCACTCAGTGTGGTGTACGTTGAAATCCCCTAAATAGAGGACTTCAGCATTTGGATGAGAAGAAGTGACAGTCTCGTGAGTAGTAGTAAGATATTGAAAAAAAACTGGAAAATCTGTTCCATTAGGGGAAGCAGTAGCAGAAACACAAGATAATAGTAGTAGTAGGAAGACAGATTTTTAGCCATAAAACATCGAAATTAGGAGATTCTAGATTTTCGAGACGTGTCACAGGAGTGTTAATGTTAATATAGGCACAGACTCCACCATTTAGACGGAAATTGTGAAAAAAGTTGTAGTCAGAGACATTAAGATTACTAGAGAAGGAATCCCTGTCCAGCTGGGTCTCAGACAGAAGCAATAGGTTAGGACGAGAGGAAGAGAGGTGGTGTTCAACAGACGCTAAATTAGATCGAAAGCCACGGACATTAGCAAAGGTAATATAAAGCCCCCGCCTACGCCCAACCCCACGAACACACAGATTAGACATTTAAATAATAATAAAAAAAAAAAAAAACGCACACACACACAATCACGGACACACGCACGAACGCACACATACACACACTAACGCACACACGCACGAACGCAAGCACACAGTATCGTAAACTAACATTAAAAACAAAATAACCAATATTAAAATTATTAAAACTATCAAAAAAATCAATAATTAAAAATAATAAAGCTATAATTATCAAAAGAAATTGTAAAGTAACTTGCTAAGGAAATTCAGTTAAAAGACCGAAGAAAATATATAGTAAATTTAAAATGGTAAAAGTTTACTTAGCTTAAAACAATACTTATCTGAAAATGACGATCTTCGCAGACAATAAAAAATAACCTATAATTAATTTAAAACACTAAGAGATTAAAACACTAGGAGATTAAAACACTAAAAGATTAAAACACTATGCACTTAAAGAAAAGTTAAAAACACAACACACACTTAAGATTATAAAAAAAAAAAAACAAACACAAACACACACACCAGCATTGGAGCTCTAACAAGCACAACCTTCCACTAAGAGAGTTAAACCTATATATATATATATTATATATATATATATATATATATATATATATATATATATATATATATATATATATATATATATATATATATATATATATATATATATATATATATATATATATATATATATATATATATATATATATATATATATATATATATATATATATATATATATATATATATATATATATATATATATATATATATATATATATATATATATATATATATATATATATATATATATATATATATATATATATATATATATATATATATATATATATATATATATATATATATATATATATAAGTAGGAAAGGATTTGAGGATAATACAGATCTCTAAGGAAGACATCTTTTGATATTTACAGGAGAAACTTTGACCTAAAACGTTGCTAAAGATAGACCAAAAAAAGAAATCAAAGAGAAGGATAAATACTGAAAAAGAAAAGTTTAGAAATTGTGTCAGATTCTACCTATGCCTATCGATATGCCTAGTGCCATCCACGTTAAAAGATCCACCAAAATATCGAAGCGCATAGGAATAGGAAAATGAAGATCACTAGTAGAGCGTTCCTTAAGAAAGCTATACTGACGATCAGAGATAAGATTAGAATTGATAGGTTTCTAATTCTTCTTAAGGTGAGATTTAAAATCTTTATAAAAAATGAAATTTAAAAATTAGGACAACATAAAAAGTTTGAGAGGGAGGGTTCCCCTTTTTCGTCACAGGCTGAATGTGTACATGTTTTCAGCAAGAGGAAAAGGTCGAAGTAGAAAGACAGAGACGAATAATTTAAGCTCAGGAGCACAAGTTTTAAAAACCACAGAAGGAATACCAAGAGAATCCTAAGCCTTCTGAATGGTAAGATAGGAGAGATCAGGAATTACCCATTTAGAAGATATTATAATGTTAGGAATAAATGAGTTGGAGGAGGAATATCTCTAAAATCTGTTAAACTGAAAGGTTGTCTCCTTAACTGATAACCTTTCAAAGACATATAGATAAATATTAAAGATAATGGAATCCCATTTAGTGGATAAGCATAAGGTAACCAATGGAATAGTAGCACTATGGATATTATTTTCACACCAGAATGACGATGGGGAAAGGCATGACAGTTAAATAGAAAAGATACAATGCTTTCATATATTTGGAAAAATAATTTGATTTCAAAACTAAAAAGAAAGATCGTGAGGAAAACTGTGGTTTGATTATGGGTGAAGTAAATTTAGAGGAGCTTTGGACACATGTAAGAGAAAGAAAAAAGTAGTGCGAGAATTGCATCCAAAACAAAGATTGTAAGATTCGATGCCAGACTTGGAGAAAAGCAAGAAAGATAATAGGTATAATTTGGTGCATACCTGAAAACAATAACATAAAAAGTGAGTTTGAAGGTGCCAAGTTTTGTCAGAGACAATATTCTGTAAGCTGATGACTTATAGTGTTGTAGTAAGAAAAGGAAATTTGAGAGATTTTGTGATATGTTTTTAAAAACAGATTGAAAAAAAACATGATTTGGCATGCATGTGGATAACAAAGAAATTGTGATAGTAAGCAGAGAGGAGAGAGGATGAATGTGGAATTTAACAGAAAGAAAGTTAATAATCAGAAATGATATACTTTACGTGTGGTAGGGGCGTATTAGGAAATGGAAGTGGAATGCATGGTGATTACAAATATACTGTAAATAAACAGAATGACAGAACAGTAAGAGAGATAACCTTCAACATTAAAGGATATTCAGGAAGTATAAGTGAAAAGGATAATCTTGGAACGTGTTCTAATACCCAAACTGCTGAATAGGGAGGAGCTTATAAGTGCAAAAAAAAATAGGGAGGAGCTTATAAGCGCAAAAAAATAGGGAGGAGAATAGAATACAAACAGCAAAGATAAATATTTTGAGATTCATAGCTGCAAAGACTGGAAGATATTAATCAGAGAATATAAATGAGTGAAGTGTATCATAAAATGCAGAAGATGTAGTTGGACCAAAATAGTGGCAACACATGAAAATCATCATCCGAAGAAGGTAGCTAAGAAGAAGAAAAAGAGAGTTAAAAAGAGGCGGAGGAATTAAATGAGAGGTTTTCTTGACACTGAAGACATAGTTGCCACCATGCAAGAATTGAGGAAGGATCCTGTTATTGAATACAACGGAAAATGGAAAGCGATGCTCGTCCAATATCCATTACTAAACTAAAAAAAAAAAACCTACCCTAGGTCTTTAAATGTTCATTAAAATGTTTAGAAAACAAAATAGAATGAAAAAAGGAAAAATTTAAAGAAACTAATATTAAGTAAAGATATTCTTAATTCTACAGTACTTAAATTTAAAATAATTTATTTTGGTAAATGATTGACATTTTTAATGTTGTATTATACTTACTTGACATTGTTTTCTAAAATTTGCTTTAAGGTTTTAACAATAGGAGGATAACTAAGATACGTTAAATTCGACACTAGTGTTGAGGAATAAGCAGTTGTTAAAATGAAAATCATCAAGGCCCAAATTCCAATAAATAATTTCATCCACAAAGATGAATACTTGTTCAAGATATTTTGCCGAAATATTAGTCCAGTAATCTATTGGAAAAAATAGAAAATATTTCATTAGTTACTAGAAATAAATTTCTTATTATTTAGCTGCACAATGCGATTAAAAAAATGGGACAGATTCAGAAAAAAGGAGATGGTAAAGAAAAATGATTTTGGAATTATAAATGAAAAATACAAAGTTAGGAATGAAATAAAACTTTCTTTTTCAGATACATTTGCTATATTTAATGAATATTGCTTACCGCAAGAAGAAAGTGAAAACTATCGCAATTAGCCTGATTGTGAGAAGCTTTGAAGAAAATTATTCCACTTATGTGTACGACGAAAATCACAATAAAAGTAAATAACCACATTCTTCTGGAAAACGGAGTTATTAACTTCATCCAGGACGGAAGAGGTAATGGCTTCATTGATATGAAAGCCTGGTTTTGAATATAATATACATGAGACAAACCAAAATCTTTCCCCATTTGCGTAGTTAAAGCATTAGTGTTGATGGAAATATTTTTCTTGCCACTGATAATTTCCTTCATCATGCCAAACCATGATCCATTCGTGTAATGTCCATAATTATTATCTTCTGTACTTGTAGATAAATTTACGTAAAAGTAATTCTTAGCTGCAATCATTCTAAATAAATCAACGTTAGCACCAATACAAGTTCCATTGGTAGAAGGAAACACTACAGGAAAATTATAAAAAGTGTTACAGGAAGTGGCTGTCTTTATAACGCTCCAGTTAAAAGTTTTCAATCTATTAATGAATAAATCTTTGACGCTTCGTGAATTTTTCCATTGACCGAGTCTGATTTTCCAAACCGACTTTCCATTATCATATTTTTCAGCTGGATAAAGAGAATATGTGTCAACAAAATACTTCACAAATTTTTCCATTATTTCAGCTATGAAAATGAATTTTGATCTTTGAATAGACGAAGTGAAAAGAGACGAATTAAAATGACTTTCTGGATTTAAAGAAACAATGGAAAGATATGATGGCGCCCAACGTTGGTCTTGAGATATTTTATCAAAAAAATTGGTAATGATATCTTTATATAATATAATAAACACTTTATAAAAATTTCCAGTAATTATGTTCCAATCAAAATCTTCTGTTTTAAAATCTTCAATATTGGAAAAAATAGCCGTAGACGTGGTTTTTGCAAGTTCTTTCATCATAAAGTCCATGTCAATAGTATTAACTGAAACGTCATCCATTATAAAGAAGAAATTTGATGGTGTATTTTGGGTCAATATTAACTCACGTAAGAAATTTTCAGAAAAAGTGGAAATTCTGCTAACATTTTTAGCCAAGAAAAATTTCAAGCTAAGTGACTCAACATATTTCTTTTGAAAAATAAATAAAACAATTACAAAGACAACGATTTTTAAAACTTTCATTTTTACAAATCTCTGCAAATATAATTTGAAACACAATATATATATATATATATATATATATATATATATATATATATATATATATATATATATATATATATATATATATATATATATATATATATATATATATATATATATATATATATATATATATATATATATATATATCCTCCGGTGGGCAAAGGCCGGAGGCCTACTGAATTCCACCGGAGTTGGAAAAATACTATTCAGGTCGTGTTGGCCGACGTGTCCAGATACACGGCGTTTGAAAGTATGCAAGTCAAAGGAAGTTGGGAAAACAGATAAAGGGAGTGTGTTTCAGACTTTACCAGTAGAGTATATGTAAGATTGAGCATAGCGGTTAAGTCTGGGGTCAGAGAGTTGGACAGAGAAAGGATGAGAGCGTTTAGAAAGTCGAGTCACCCGGGTTCTTCTCAATGGAGGAGGTATGCGATGAGAGAGTTCAGAAGAGCAGTGTCCATTTTAATAGCTATATAGTATACAGAGAGTGACGCAACAATTCGACAGGCAGAAAGAGATTGGAGAGAGTTAGTAAGAGCAGTGGAGTTGATGAGACGAAATGCTCTAGACTCCACCTATACAGAGCAAGCAACTGGGGTGGCGTGAAGTAATTCTGGAGGCGCCTCAGAATACCCAACCTCTTAGAAGCTTGTTTAGAAAGAGAAGTTTATGTGATCTTTCCAAGAAAGATCACGAGAAAAATAAACACCGAGAATATTAAGAACAGATGAAGGTTTGAGTTGTGTGTTTTCGAAGAAGATATCATAGTTGTGTGGAAGACTGTATCGAGTGGAGAGATGGAGGAACTGAGTTTTTGTGGTATTGAAAACAACCATGTTTTCTGTGCTACAATTGGAAATACGTGAAAGATCAGAGGTTAGTTGCTCCAAGGCTAACCTTCTCGAGTCTAATAACTGTTGTAACGATGGACGTCTTTCAAACTGAAAGGAGTAGTGAAGTGTGGAGTCATCAGCATAGGAGTGGATAGGAGATGAAGTAATAAAAAGAAGATCATTAATGAAAAGTAGAAAAAGTGTTGGGGATAGAACAGAACCCTGAGGAACACCACTGTTAATAGGTTTAAAGGAAGAACGGTGGCCGTCTACAACAGCTGCTATAGAACGACCGGAAAGAAAATTAGAGAGAAGGATAGATATCGAAAGAGAGGAATTTTGAAATCAAAGCTTTGTGCCAGACCCTATCGAAGGCTTTCGATATGTCTAGCGCCACAGCAAAGGATTCACCGAAATGCCGAAGAGCAGAGGACCAAGAGTCAGAAAGAAGGGAAAGAAGATCACCAGTAGAGCGTTTCTTACGAAACCCATACTTGCGATCAGAGATAAGATTGGAAGAATTGAGATGTTTCCAAATCTTCCTGTTAAGGATAGATTCGAAAACTTTAGAGAGAACGGAGGTCAAAGAAGTGGGATGGCAGTTTGAGGGCTGAGAGGGATCCCCCTTCTTCGGCACAGGTTGAATGAGAGTACGTTTCCAGCAAGAAGGGAAGGTCGAAAGGCGAAATAGTTTACCAAGGCAGGGTGCAAGCTCGGAAGCACAAGTTTTGAGAACCACAGGAGGAATACCATCAGGATCATACGCCTTCTTAGTATTAAGCTCAGAGAGAGCAGAAATAACGTCTTTAGAAGAAATACATTTTAGGCATAAATGAGTTGGAGGGGGTTGAAGAAGGAGGAATAGCTCCGGAATCGTCTAATGTTGAATTAGAGGCAAAGGTTTGAACGAAGAGTTCAGCTTTAGAAGAAGGTAAAACGGCAGTTGTGACGTCGGGAGATATTAAAGGAGGGAAAGAAAAAAAAGCAAAGTTAGAGTTGACATTTTTTTGCAAAATGCAAAAAAGAACGTGAAGAAGAGGAACCAGAAATATTAATGCATTTTCTACGGAGAAATGAGTTTTTAGTGTTACGAAGAATTGATTTTGCACGATTCCGGGATGAAATATAAGTAGCGTGAGTTTCTGGAGTTTGAAGACGACGGTAATCCCTGAAGGCAACATCCCTGCGGCGGATAGCGCGAGAACAAGCAGAGTTAAACCAAGGTTTGTTAGGTTTAGTAGAAGGGAAAGAATATGGAATGTACGCCTCCATGCCAGAGAGAATCACCTCGGTAATGCGTTCTGCACACTCAGAGGGACCCCTCCCACGGAAGCAATAATCATTCCACGGGAAATCGAAGAAGTACGACCGCAAGTCCGACCAGCTTGCGCCACCGAAGTGCCACAAACGTTTCTTTTCAATAGAAGGGGGTCTTTCCTGCTGAAGACTTGAAGAGATAGAAGAAGATACAGAGATAAGAAGGTGATCGGATGAACCCAGAGGAGGAAAGAGCTTAAAGTATAAGGAGAAGGATTAGAAGTTAGGAAAAGGTCTAGAATGTTGGGTTCATCTCCAAGACGATCAGGGATACGAGTAGGGAGCTGCACCAACTGCTCAAGGTTGTTCTGGATAGAAAATTGGAAGGCGAGTTCACCAGCTGGATCATGAGAACTAGATGAAAGCCATTGGCGGTGGTGAACATTGAAATCACCTAAAATGATGATTTCGGAGAAAGGAGAAGAAGAAAGAATGTGTTCTATTTTGGAGTTAAGATAGTCGAAGAATTTTGGATAGTCTGTAGAATTAGGAGATAAGTAGACAGAACAAATGAATTTAGTTGTAGAGTTGCAAGAAAGTTTGAGCCATAAAGTAGAGAATTCAGAAGACTCCAAATTAGAGACACGAGAACAGACAACATCGTTGCGCACATATGCGCAACATCCGCCTTTGGCTGAAAATTGAGGATAGAGACAGTAGGAGGAAACAGAGTAAGGCTTGCTGTCAGAGCACTCAGACACCTGAGTTTCAGTTAAGAACAAGAGATGAGGTCTAGAAGAAGAGAGGTGGTGTTCGACAAAGTGGAGATTAGAAAAAAGACCGCGAATGTTGCAGAAATTAATAAAAAATGAAGACCGTGCACCAGGGCAAGTCGGCATAGAGGTCTTGGTGGCGCCAACCCCATCACCGGAGGCCATCAACTCCCAAGTGGTGATGGGGGAAGGAGTGGATGAGGGGCTATATTTGGAATCCCCCCCTCTTGGATTCTCCGAGGCAGATTTAAGTTTTGCCATTTTGATAAATTTAATAGGTAATGTTAGTGTAAGTGTTTGTAAATATTGTAAGACACATGTGAAGAAGGAGGAAGGTTGGAGCATAGGCTCTCCAATGTGGGTCGAGGGTACACTAGAGACCCTCAGAGAAGATGAAACGCGAAAAGGAACGAACCAAAGGGCAACGGAGTGAAACGGAACGATCTAGTCCATCCTATCTCCCCGTGTATTAAGCCAAATGGGGGGTGCTTTCATCGCTTCGGACTTCCCTAGAGGTGATATATATATATATATATATATATATATATATATATATATATATATATATATATATATATATATATATATATATATATATATATATAACAATTTTTGGAAAACCACTTTATTAAAAGATAAACTTTTTAAGTTAAAAGATTTAAAAATTGTAGCTCACGTTACGGCTTATTAACCTCAAGCCCTCTTCAGAACTGACTGGAGAATATGAAAAGTTGTTGAAAGAAGAAATGTGACACCAAGAATTGCACGATAACAAAAGCAAAAATAAACAACAACAATAATTATAATAATAATAACACTAATAATAATAATAATAATAACGATAACAATAAAAATAACTAACAATAACAATAATAGTAATAATAATAATAATAATAATAATAATAATAATAATAATAATAATAATAATAATCATAATAATAATAATCATAATAATAATAATTATAATAATAATAGTAATAATTATAATAAAATTAATAACAATAACAGTAATAATAACAATGCTAATAACAATAATAATAGCAATTATAACAATAATAAAAATAAAAATAAAAATAAAAATAAAAAAAAAATATATTCTAAAAAAATGAAAATTTTTTTTAAAAGTTGATAAAAAAATTAATAATAATTATAATAAATTTTTTTTTTTTTTTTTTAATAATAATAATTAATAACAATATAATTATAAAATAGTAATAAAATATTAATAATAGAAATAATAATAATAATGATAATAATAATAATAATAATAATAATAATAATAATAATAATAATAATAATAATATCAAAGATAATAATAATAATAGAAATAATAATAAATAATATCAACAAAAATAATAATAAAAATAACAATAGCAATAATAAAAAATACAAATAATAAAAATAAAAATAAAAATAAAAATAGAAAAAAATAATAAAAATTAATGAATTACGGAAATGACTTGTGAATGGTTCTTTTAATTTGATTAATGAGGTTTTTGTCTAGAGAAAAGAAACCCTCGGAAGTGTTAAAATTTTTAGTGGTGGAGATGAAGAAGGATTCAATGAGTTGGTTTAGTAATTTATCGTTAGAAGAGAAGATCATTTTTGAATCTTCCCAATTGATTTTGTGTCCAGTTTCTATGGTATGTTTGAAAATGGAATTGCTGTAATTACCTTTCTTTATATCATTAAGGTGTTGGGAAATGCGAAAACTTAAAGTCTTTATAGTTTCACCAATATAGAAGGAATCACAAGAGGCGCAAGGAATACTGTAGACACCTCCCGGTAAGTCAATTATAGAATTGTTGTTTTTAACAAGAAAACTATTTAAAGTTGTGGGAAAATGAAAAATAATTTGTATGTTGAAGGTGGATTTGAGTAAAAATCTCAGTGAAAGAAGATCCTCTGAGTAGGGTATTAAAATACCTTTTTCTGTTGAAAATATATATGTATATATATAAAACTTAAAACTAGTAATATCTTTTCGAATGCTTTGAAATAAATTACAATTTACACGTTTTTAGCGATACATGAACTCACATAAATAAGAGTGGAGCATTTCTCTCTTTGTTTCGCACTGTTTTATTTCTCTGCTTTAAAAGAAACAAAGTATTTTCAATGTTTTGTTTGTGAGCTTGAATAATAGGATCAAGAAATTGTTGCTAATGGTTAACTGTTTTACGAGTGTATTCGAAACCTGAAATTCAATTAATGTTGTTGTAACTAGCCCAACAATCCGATATTATAATAGATTTGTGTTTAATTTTTTGAGGTAATGTAGGCAAGCAAACTTCACTTCTGTAGGGAACAGTTAATAAAAATAACCTCATCAGTCTTCCTACATATTCCCCCCAAAATTTTATTTTATTTCTTTCTTAAATAAATTTACCATATTGTTATTCAATGTGTATTGCAATTAACCTCTATTTTCATAACTATTTAATAATTTTTATATATGTTATATAAGTTTGGAGAGAATTCTTTTTTCAAATAGTGATTCTTTTGCTCTGAAATATATTTCTAATAATTACGTGCTTTTATATTTCCATTTTCAATTATTTAAAAGTGAAATTTCTTAATAATTTAATTCGATTTTTATAATGAAAAATTTTTGAATTTTCTTTTCTTAATTTTTAAAATAAAAAATTTTTTTTTTTGAAAGGTAAACTTAGATTCATTTAATAGAAAAAAGAAAATATTTAAATAATTTTAGATTTAAAATACTAATAAAAAATTAAAGAAAGCGAAATCGAATTTATTTAATCCATTCTATTCATCAAATTATTGGACAGACGTCATTTTTTTCTTGTCATCTTTTGACTTTGATGACAATATAAATTTATTTATTTTATTGACTTTTATTTCAACTTTATTGTTTTAATTATTATAATAAAAGATCAATTATACAGGGTATCCATAAAGTTTCTTTGCAATTTAAAAAATTTATTACAAATGGTATATGTTTATCAAATGGTTATCAAAGTTTTTAATAGCATCGTTGATGGTGTTTCTCAGGCACCCTGTTGATGGTATTTCTCAGGCACCCTGTTGATGGCATTTCTTAGGTTACCTATTGATGGTACTTCTCAGGCACCCAGTTGACAGTGTCTTTTCAGGCACCCTGTTGATGGCATTTCTTAGGCACCCTATTGAAAGTGTTTCTCAGGCACTCTGTTGATGGTATTTCACAGGCACCCAGTTGACGGTGCTTCTCAGGAATAATGTTGATGGTGTTTCTCAGGCACACTGCTGATGGTTTTTCTTAGGCACATTGTTGATGGTGTTTCTCAGTCACCCTGTTAATGGTATTTCTCAGGCACCCTGTTGATGGAGTAGGTCCTGTTAAATGATCAATAATTACCAGAAGTTTTAAAGAATTTATAGACACACTGTATCATCCTCATTCTCATTATTATTATCATCATTATTATTTCATTATTATTTTTATTATTAAATATTGAATAATTTAATATTTTAAAATTTTAAAAAAAATTAATAATTATATATATATATATATATATATATATATATATATATATATATATATATATATATATATATATATATATATATATATATATATATATATATATATATATATATATATATATATATATATATATATATATATATAGTTAGTTAGTTAGTAAATTAAAAGGCAAAAAAAATTTTTACATTTTCAACTTTATTCAATAATAATTTTCCACATTTATCAGAGAAATTTTCTTTGAAAATTTAAATAAATTTTATTTTAGGTGATAAAATTTTTCGTAGGAACAAAAATTTCAAATTTTTTTTAATTGAAATTCATCATAGAACAGAAACAATTTTAAATTTTCTGATATTAAATAAAAAGTTAATATTTTAAATGATATTTATTATTAAACATTATAGTAATTTCCAATTTCTAAATTTTACTCAGAAAAGTACAATTACAATGTTTCAGTAGGTCCTATACTACTAAATACGATATTAATAATTTGTTAGCTGTACAGTCGTGAACAGAAGTTCGTTCCTATTAGGCTGGAAATAAATATTTATATAAAATGGAAATCATGTCATAAAAGCTCTATTTTGAATAAAAAGAGAATAAAACATTGAGCGGGGCTTAATTGATCTGTGATTGGCTGAATCTGAAATGATCTCCATTTTATATAAATATTTATTTCCAGCATAATAGGAACGAACTTCTGTTCACGACTGTACATTTCATATATATATATATATATATATATATATATATATATATATATATATATATATATATATATATATATATATATATATATATATATATATATATATATATATATATATATATATATATATATATATATATATATATATATATATATATATATATATATATATATATATATATATATATATATATATATATATATATATATATATATATATATATATATATATATATATATATATATATATATATATATATATATATAGATAGATAGATAGATAGATAGATAGATAGATAGATAGAATCTCCTCTGGTGAGGAAAGAAAATAGGCCTAATTTCCCACAAAGTTGAAGAAAAAACCTGAAATTTGGTCGTTAAACCCCGACATGTCCCGATACACGGCCTTTGAAAGTGAGCAAGTCAGGGAAATTGGGTAAACAGATAAAGGGAGTGTGTTCCAGACTTTACCAGTAGAGTACATGTAATATTGAGAATAGCGTTTAAGACTGGGGTCAGAGTGCTGGACAGAGAAAGGATAAGACTGTAAAGAAAGGCGTATCGCACGAGCCCTTCTCAATGGAGGAGGTATGCAACGGGAGAGTTCTAAAGAGCAGTGTCCATTGTAATACTGATAGTATTGAGAGACTGACGAAACAATTCGATGGGAAAAAAGAGACTGGTGAGATTTAGTATAAGAGGGAGAGTTGATAAGAAGAAAAGCCCTAGATTCCACCTTCTCAAGGAGAGCTGTATAAGTGGAACCACCCCAGATGTGTGAATCATATTCCATACAGGGACAAGAAACTCTACAAAGAACAAGCAACTAGGGTAGCGTGAAGAAATTACGAAGGCGGTTCAGTACACCTAACCTCTTAGAAGCTTGTTTAGAAAAGAGTAATGTGATCCTTCCAAGATTTTGAGAAAAAGAAACACTGAGAATATTAAAGACAGATAAAGGTTTGAGTTGTATTTTCGTGGTAGATGTCATTGTTGTATGGAAGGTTTTGTCGAGTAGAGAGATGGAGGAACTGAGATTTTGAGGCATTGAAAACAACCATGTTTTCTCTGCCTCAGTTTGAAATGCGAGAAAGATCAGAGGTTGCTCCAAGGCTACACTCCTCGAGTCTATTAACTGCTGTTAATAGACTCGAGAGAAATAACTTCAAACTGGAAGGAGTAATGAAGAGTGGAGTCACCAACATTGGAGTGGATAGGAGATGAAGTAATAGAGAAGGTCTTTAATGAAAATTCTAAATAATGTTGGGGATAGGACAGAACCCCGAGGAACAGCACTATTAATAGATTTAAAGGATGAATGGTGGCCGTCTACAATAGCTTCTATAGAACGATCGGAGAGAAGGATAGATTCCGAATATGCCCTGTTTTGGAGTTTTAGATAGTCGAAGAATTTAGGAGAGTCAGTAGAATTAATAGATAAATAAACAGAACAAATGAATTTAGTCGTAAAATGACAAGAAAGCTTAAGCCACAAGGTGGAAAATTCGGAAGACTCCAAATTAGAGACACGAGAACAAACAGCCTCGTTTTGTACATGTGCAGAACAGCCGCCTTTGGTCGAAAATTGAGGATAGAAACAGTACGAGGAAACAGAGTAGAGTTTGCTTTCAGAACGCTTAAGCACCTCGGTTTCGGTCAAGAACAAAAAAGGTGATGTTCAACAAAGTGATAATTGGATTGAAGACCACGTACGTTGTGGAAATTAATGAAAAAATGGACCGTGCATCAGGTCAAGCCGGCTGCAAAGTACTGGTGGCGCTAATCTCATCACCGGAGGCCAACAACTCCAAGTGATGAAGGGGGAAAGGGTAGATGAGGGCTATTATTTAATTAATTTTTAATTTAAGATTTTCATCTTCAATTAT
>SEYY01008438.1:0-10000 GCA_009176605.1 Armadillidium nasatum | reverse complement strand
ATTGAGATACGATTTTAGTCTTATTTAGAACTCCATTTGCAGAGAAATTTGAATGTTTAAAATGAAGATTACTGAGTTAATTACTAATTAATTATTAATTAATTATTAATTAACTGAATTCGAAACAGTGAATTTTGATGTCTCTGAAGTCCCAAACATCTAGTGGAAAGATGTAGTAAATTTAATGTTTATTAATTTACCACTATAAGAAATCTGAAAAGCCACTATAATATATATAGTATATATATATATATATATATATATATATATATATATATATATATATATATATATATATATATATATATATATATATATATATATATATATATATATATATATATATATATATATATATATATATATATATATATATATATATATATATATATATATATATATATATATATATATATATATATATATATATATATATATATATATATATATATATATATATAATATATATATATATATATATATATATATATATATATATATATATATATATATATATATATATATATATATATATATATATATATATATATATATATATATATATATATATATATATATATATATATATATATATATATATATATATATATATATATATATATATATAATATATATATATATATATATGCCGAAAGAGCATTGGCGCAGTGGTGTAGAGCGAAATGAAAAATGATGAGTAAAATAATGTATTAGTAATAAAGTATTAGAAATGTAATATAAAGTAAATGTACGGTCTAAACTTGCTCACGTAAATTAAGCTAAATTTTTTAAAAATATACGCTGACATCAGCAAATTTTGAAATAATGTGAATAAATTATCAGCATTTTAGTGAAATAATTTAGAGGAAGGAAGAGTGTTAAGTATTACAAAGACGAACGAAATCCCTTGTCTGGTCATTCATCAGGGAATGATGTAAATTTACTTGAAAAATTTTGCATCAATAATAATAATAATAATAATAATAATAATAATAATAATAATAATAATAATAATAATAATAATAATAATAATAATAATAATAATAATAATAAAGAAAACTCTATAAACATTTTTATATCTAACCTCTTGAATAAATGGAAGCCTCAAAATAAGTCCGGTTTATCTGTTGATATTTTTTTAACAAAAATTCGTAAATTCCAGACTCAAGAATTCTTCTTAAACAAACATTGATTGGGTCAATCAAAGTTGAGTGTTTGGGTAGAATAAAACTCTGAGGATACCCATATAACTGTGTTTATATATATATATATATATATATATATATATATATATATATAATATATATATATATATATATATATATATATATATATATATATATATATATATATATATATATATATATTATGGCTTAAAGAGTATTAAATCACTCGCTTGCTTTTATTTTTCCTTTGCAATTTCTTCGAGTGCACCTGATGAGAGAACTTTAGTTCACATTTCTGAAATATAGTGCCTTTTAATTTTAATCTTTATCTTAATTTTTTTAATCTTTTTCGTCTTTAATGCTTTGTTATCAACGTCTTATCTTTTTACTTTTTAATATTTTATCCTAGTGGTTTAGAAAATTTGATAAATATATATATATATATATATATATATATATATATATATATATATATATATATATATATATATATATATATATATATATATAATATATATATATATATATATATATATATATATATATATATATATATATATATATATATATAATGATATCTGACGTCATATTTTCTTATTTGCGGATGCGGATGTGCGGATAATTTATGTCGAATTTTTGAAGTGCGGATGTAGAACTTTCGTCAAGTGCGGATGCGGATGCGGTTTGAATTTTCGAAATGCGGATTTGATATATATATATATATATATATATATATATATATATATATATATATATATATATATATATATATATATATATATATATATATATATATATATATATATATATATATATATATATATATATATATATATTACTTATCGTGGGTAGTGTCAAAGAAACTGTAAACTGATTTGATTTAGTATTTTTTACCTCTTAGTTACTCTGACTGTACAAGTGTTTCATACTTTTGTTTAGAGCACTCATTTTTCTCTATAAACATTACAGGTGGCAGACACATACTGTCAAACATTCTTACCTTTATTTTTCTCGGTATTCTCCCATATCTCCTTTTTTTCTCCCCCATCACTTTTATTCCCTCCATCACCCTTTTCTTTATTTCCTTTACAATCCTCACTTTTCCCACAATTAGAATATCAAGATATTTAAACTCTTCTCCCTCCTCAATTTTTTTCTCCCTACCTCGACACCAGTTTTTTCCTCACCTCTCATGACCTCTTTTTGTTGCATTTACTCTCAATCTCTTTGATGCTTATTCCTTCATCAACATTCCCAGCTTCTCTCACGACTCGACCACAAGTGCGCATCAGCGTCTGCAAACAATTCGCAAACAGCAAGACATTTATCTTCCATTCACCCTCTACATTTCTCAGCTTAACAACCTTCCTTTCCGTATTCATTCTCGTAACAACACCATCCATCAACAAATTAAACAGCCATGGTGATGTAACACACTCCTGTCTCAGTCCTATTCCCATGTTCAACTATTAAACTATTCAGTAATTTTCCTCTCTCCCCAACTCCCTCTGGACTTCAAACAAGCATATGTTTTCTCAAAGTCCATGAAACATACACAGTCCAATTTACATTTCTCACACAAATTCTCACCAATTGCCTCAGTGTGAACACCTGAGCTGCATATTCCTTACCTTCTCTATACTATTGTTCTTCACCACTTTAATCAATTCTTTTACTCTCAGCACTAATATCCTCCAATAAATCTACCCTACCGCAAGGAACATACTTATCCCCCTATATTTCTCACAAACCATCTTATCCCGTTTTTTTTTATATAGACAGTATATAAGAAACTTGCCAGTCATGAACTCTCTCTTCAACTCACATTAATAATTCAACCGACCGGCAACCACTTCTCCAACTCCCTCTCTTATTTCCCCACTTACACCATCCATTCCTGCCGACTTTCCCATTTTCAAAATTGCCAATTTTCGATTTCTTTATAATGGTTGAAATGTTGAAAAATGAAAATTCAAATCGAATAAAACTTTCCTCTTTAATTTAGATTGAAATCCTTCCTTATGTTTTCAAATATCTTATTAAAAAATAACGATGAATTAAAATCAATGAGACCATATGGAAAGGTTTCACGTTTTAATAACATTTTATTTTATATTAATTAGAAGAGAAGAACATTTGCGATAAATTTAAATTTAATTTTGTTTAAATTAAATTTAAATTTTTCAATATACAAAAGGTTCTCAAATTAAAGTTTCCTGTTTTTAAATTAAATTTAAATTTAATTTTGTTTATATTAAATTTAAATAATGTAATATACAAAGATTTTTAATTAAAGTTTCCTGTTTTTAAATTAAATTTAAATTTAATTTTGTTTCAATTAAAAAAATTCCCTAAATTCCCTAAACGTTTTTAAATTTAAAGTTTCCTGTTTTAAATTAAAAACGATTTTCAAATCCGTGAATTTATAAATGTGAGTATCTAACTAACCACATGATACATTAATACAAATTCAAAGGAAAACCTAACAATCATCTATAACTTTGTCGTCGAGTTTTGTTGGTGACGGTGGTGACAGTGGTGACAGTTGTGACGGTGGGGACAGTTGTGTGTGGTGACAGTTGTGACGGTGGTGACAGTATTGACAGTTGTGACGGTGATGACGGTGGTGACAGTGGTGACGGTGGTGACAGTTGTGACGGTGGTGACAGTATTGACAGTTGTGACGGTGGTGACGGTGGTGACAGGTGGTGACGGTGGTGACAGTTGTGACGGTGGTGACCAGGATAGTTATTAAAGATATCAATCTCAATATCTATCTTTATATTAATAACTTTATTTATACAAACGAGCATAGCAAAGTTATTTTGCAATTAACTTATACTTTATTTGCAATTCATGATACTTTATTATTCATGTTACTTTATTTGCAATTCGATCAAAAATTTTGGATATTCTCTATTGATTGAAATGTTACATGAATATTTGCAATAATAATGAACATTATTTTGTTTACCACATTCGATTCACCAATATGCTTTTGTTATAAAAGATTCAAAAAGAAATATATTTTAAATGTTAATATATTAAATATACGTTAATAATAATAACTATTATTGTAATTAAATTATTTTTTCTTTTTTACATGCCACCACCACTCACGGGTAGAACCCTTTTCAAAGAGGGGGAATAAAAAAACATTAAAGAAAACCCACATATACCTAAGTCTAATGAATAACCCTACAGTGAGTGCAGACAGAGTCTGTAAAGAGAGGAAGATTAAATACAGCAGGAAAAACAAGATTTTTAGGGAATTCCACATAACAGATGTGGCTTGAAAGAAGGAGGCCCCAAAACGAGAAAGTCTTGAGTTTGGAACACTCAAAGATTGCTCATACGCAAGTAAGGCACATTTTGTGCTGCAAAGGCGACGCAGTAGAGTGGAATTAGAGAGGTCAACTCCCTCAATCACCTACCGTTGAATTATTTATAGAAAAGAGATAGTGAACCAACGTTACGTTGCAGAGAAAGAAGATTAAGAGATTTCAAAAGTACGGAACAGTTTATTAGTCTCTTAACCTTAGACTCAACCCTATCCAAAAGAATAGTAGAACCAGAACCACCCCAAATGTGAGAACAGTACTCAGTACAAGGGCGAATAAGACCCTTGTATAATTGGAGTAACTGCTCAAAAGGAAAACAAAATTGCCGCAACCTGAACAGAACCCCTAGCTTTTTTGAAGCTACCTTAGCAACCACTGTGATATGAAGTTTCCAAGATAATTTGTTGTTTATATTAAGACCAGGAATATTTATGTTGTTCACAGGTGACACGGCAGAGTTTGGAGGAGTTCTATAGAGGGATATTTTAAGAAGATGAGTTATTAAAGAGTTTAATTTCACAAAATTGCGATGGTCCCACTGGGAGATAGATCCTTTCAAGATCGGCAAGAAAAGAATCGGTAAGGTGAAGACGAGAAGCAACTCTAGAATCAAAAGAGGGAGCAGATTTGAAATGGTTTAAAGAATGGAGAGTAGAGTCATTGGCATAAGAGTGAATAGAGTTGGAAGTGCAACATTGGTAATAAGTCATTATTGATAATATCATTATTATTCTTATCACAACGATGACAATGGCTAATAATTGGACATTTTAGATTTTTTTAAACATAAGTAAGGAAAAAACTAAAATTTAGTAAATAAATATTGAAATCAAATAAGATGGAACAAAATCTGATTTGACATTAATTTAATAAACCAGGAAAGATATATTCAAGATAGTATTGTCCTTACCTTATCATCAACAAGATATGTGTTAGTAACTGTTAAGTTATATTTTATTTTAAGATACTCTGTCCTTGATACGGAGGCAACAAACATACATTTCCTCTCCATCGAAAGTTTTAAAAAATTAAAAGTAGCCATTTTGCTAAATTGAGCTGGATAATAAATTGGAATGTAGTTCTTTTCAAGTATTTTGGATAAATACCTGTTGCTCGTGTTCAATATCCCCATTTCTCTTAGATAAGCATCTGGTCCACAAATCCTGTATAAGAATTTTCTTTAGTTAATTGCAACTACTACTACTACTACTACTACTTAAAAATAATTAACAAAAAAAAAAAAAAAAAAAAAAAAAAAAAAAAAAAAAAATAAAAACTAATAATAATTTTAATAATTTTAAGATCAATAAATAATAAAGTAATTAAAATAATTTTAAAATCAGTATATTCTCAATTTTACTTAAATTTAAAATAATTAAAATAATAAAGTAATTAAAATAATTTTAAAATCAGTATATTCTCAATTTTACTTAAATTTAAAATAATTAATTTTGCTAAATGAATAACAATTTTAGTTTTATATGTTACTTACTTTATATTATTTTCAACCATTTGTTTCAGGTTTTTAACAATTGGGGGAAAACGAGGGTACGTAAGATTTGAGACTAGTGTTGAGGAATAAGCAGTTGTTAAAATGAACATCATCAAAGCCCAAATTCCAACAAATATTTTCATCCACAAAGATGAATATTTTGTCAAGGTATTTTGTCGAAATATTTGACCATTTATCTGTTTTTAAAAAAAAATGGAAAAAAAGTTTCATTTAGAAATAATTAAAATGTTTTATTATTTAATTGTATTGTGTAATTATTGGAGAAAGTAAAAAAATATATATTTAATTGTATTATGAAATCACTAAAGGAAAAAAATAAAAGAACAAATAATGTAGTTATGAAGAAAATTAAGAATCTCAAAATAAACTATATCCATATTAAAAAGTTACTTACCGCAAGAAGAAAACGAAAACTATCGTAATTAGTTTGGTAGTCTTTAACTTTGGAAAAAATGAATCCACTTATGTTTACGAGGAAAATCACAATAAATGTAAATAACCACATTCTTTTGGAAAATGGAGTTATTAACTTCATCCAGGATGGAAGAGGTAATGGCTTCATTGAAAGAAAGGCAAAGTTACGGATGTAATATGGATGAGACGTACCAAAATCTTTCCAAAGTTGCATGATAAAAACATGACTGTTGATGATAATATTTTTCTTGCCACTGAGAATTTCTTTCATCATACCATTCCAAGACCCATTGATATAACTTCCCCAAAAATCGTCTTCTGTTTTTTTAGATATATCTAACTTGAAATGATATTTATCAGCAATCATTTTTATTGACATCAACGTTGGGACCAACACATGTACCATTGCTAGAAGGGAAAACGAAAGGGAAATCCATGAGGCTTATACAACTAGAAGCTGTTTTTATTATACTCCAATTAAACCTTTCCAATCTGTTAATAAATAAAACTTTCACTTTCTGTAAACCTGTCCAGTTACCTATCCTTATTTTCCAAACCGTTTTACCTTTAGCATATTTTTCAGTTGGATAAAGGGAATACATGTTAAAAAAATACGTCCCAAACTTTTCCATAATTTCAGAAATGAATATAAATTTTGACCTTTGAACTGACGAAGTGAAAAGGGATGAATTCAAGTGCATTTCCGGATTTAGAGAAACAATGCAAAGATATGATGGCGCCCAACGTTGGTCATGGGATATTCTATAAAAGAAATTTGTAATAATATCTTTATAGAATATAATAAAAACTTTATAGAAACTTCCACTTATTATGTTCAAGTCAAAATCTTCTGTTTTAAAGTCTTCAATAAATGAAAAGATAATCGTCGACGAGGTTTCTGAAAGTTCTTTCATAATGAATCCCATGTCAATGGAGTCAAATGAAACGTCATCCATTATAAACAAGAAATCGGATTGAAAATTTTCTCCTAAAATTAATTGACGTAAAAAATTTTCGGCAAATGAAAAAATTCTCGTAAAATTTTTCTCAAATAAAAATTTCGAATCAACATTTTTCTTTTCAGAGATTATTAAAACAAATAAAAAGACCACACCGACATTTTTTAGAATAGCCACTGCAAATATATATATATATATATATATATATATATATATATATATATATATATATATATATATATATATATATATATATATATATATATATATATATATATATATATATATATATATATATATATATATATATATATATATATATATATATATATATATATATATATATATATATATATATATATATATATATATATATATATATATATATATATATATATATATATATATATATATATATATGAAAGGGAACCCACTCTACAGCAAACTGTTAATTATAGGATTATTTTGGGCCTGAAAACTGGAAATTCTTTATCTTTAGTTTAGGGCAGCGAGAATATTGTTGTTTTCAATGCCTCAAAAACTCAAATCCTCCATCTATCTACTCAATATAAACTTCTATACAACTATAATACCTTTTGTAAACACGCAACTCAAACGTTCTTCTTTTAGTATTCTTTTTTTCTGGTAATCTTTCATGAAAGGGTAAAACAACCTCTCTCTATAAACCTTTTAAGAGGTTCGGTGTTCTGATGCATCTTAGGATCTTCTCTTCACATCATTTGCTGTCTCAGCATGAGTTTTGTCCACTACTGTGAGGAATATGAGCTACATATATGTGGTGGTTTCACACATACTGCACCCTTTGATAAGTTGGGTTTTACGGTTTTCTTATCAACTCTCCCTCTCTCACTACCTCTCTTCAATCTTTCTCAATGATCGTACTGCTTAATCGTTATCTTTATACTAATTGCTATTAAAATCTTAATTGCTCCATTAAACTCTCTAGAAGTATACAGCTCTTCTTTTGAAGAGATCTCGTGCGACTCACCTTTCATACATTCTCATCTTTATTATGTCAAACTCTCTGATCACAGATTTAATCTTTATTCTCAGTTTTACATGTACCATACTGTTAAAATATGGAACACAGTCTCATTATCTGTTTCTCAGCCTTCTTTGTCATGCATACTTTCAAAAACCGTGTTCCGTGGCATATCGGCCTTTAATTTCAGTTTGCTTTTAAGATATTCCAAAACTCCAGGGAATCTAGAAAGTTATCAGTAATAACTAAACCTGGTCCAATGATAGGCTAATGAGCTAACTCCGGGAGTATATATATATATATATATATATATATATATATATATATATATATATATATATATATATATATATATATATATATATATATATATATATATATATATATATATATATATATATATATATATATATATATATATATATATATATAGTTTTCAATTTCCGTATAAATGAATTTGTTTAGGTAATTTCCAAACTGGTTTAAATGATATTCTAAGTTCGCTAAAGCGTTGCTTCTTTTTTTGAACTTAATACTGATATTTTGTTTCTTTCTCTCTTTCTCTCTCTCTCTCTCTCTCTCTCTCTCTCTCTCTCTCTCTCTCTCTCTCTCTCTCTCTCTCTCTCTCTCTTTCTTTCTCTTCTCTTTCTTTCTTTCTTTCTTTCTTCTCTCTCTCTCTTCTTCTCTTTCTTTCTTTCTTTCTTTCTCTCTCTCTCTCTTCTTTCTTTCTTTCTTTCTTTCTTCTCTTTCTTTCTCTCTTTCTTTCTTTCTTTCTTTCTTTCTTTCTTTCTTTCTTTCTTTCTCTCTTTCTCTCTCTCAAAGACGAGTTTGGAGTAAAGATTTGTTTGTACTGTTAAAGACAACTGCGCGTCTATCAAAGTCTTCCCATTCCAAACTTCCTTTTTAAATCATCGTCATTTTCATATTTTAAAAGTAAAACTTCCTCGGATCTAAACCATAATGAAATTTAATTATTAATAAAACTTTGAAATTATTTTTCGCAAAGTAAATTTAGACAAAAAAGAAGAAGAAGAAAAAAAAAGTTTAAAGATTTTATTAAAAAAAAAATAATAAAAATTTAACATTAATAAAAGTTAAACATTTTTGATTGGTTCTATTCATGAATATTTCGACGGTGACGTCATTCTTTCTTGTCATAAACATGATTTTCTTTTCAATCTTTTCATTTTATTGACTTTCATTTCAACATTTTTTTTGAAAATTTAATTTTAATCTCTTCCATTATTATTATTATTATTATTATTATTATTATTATTATTATTATTATTATTATTATTATTATTATTATTATTATTATTATTATTATTATTATTATTATTATTATTATTATTATTATTATTATTATTATTATATATTATTATTATTATTATTATTTTTCTTCCTTTGTTATATTATATGCATCATTTTATGTTTTCACTTACTAATAATAAAATTAAAAAAATTTATCTAACTGTTAAACTGTGTTGCTCAATGAAAACTCCTTTCAGAGAACTGTACAGTCAATTCATTATTATTATTATTATTATTATTATTATTATTATTATTATTATTATTATTATTATTATTATTATTATTATTATTAT
>SEYY01008437.1:55000-56995 GCA_009176605.1 Armadillidium nasatum | reverse complement strand
ATATATATATATATATATATATATATATATATATATATATATATATATATATATATATATATATATATATAAAAACTGAAAAAATAAAATTAAAAATTATAATGAAATCTTATTTAAAAAAAAAAAAAAAAAAGCCTTAGATATTAAAAAAATTATAGTTTGCGGGTGTGCGGGTGTGCGTGTGTGCGTGTGTGAAGGTTTTAGTTCAGGTGTGCTTAGATGCATAAGCGATTAGCTTATTCCTATGAAGACACGTTTATTGGTCACCCACTACCACACCACCACACAGGGTTTCTAGTTCATATCTTGAGAAATATACGATAGCCGATTCCTATCGACGAAAACAGGAAACAATATTGTGAAGATTTATACTGATTTTAAATAGTATTTTGTATGCTTTTGCCTTATTTTAGCTATACATTTTGTTCTAATAATAATAATAATAATAATAATAATAAATTTAAGCGTTAGAAATTAATTTTACTTATTAAATTCTTGTGTTTGGTTTTAAAACTTTTGTAAAATAACTACGTGATGGAAAAAAGACCGAGGTCAAATTCGAAATCAGGACAATAAATCCAATATAATTAAGATCTCAAAGTGAAGCCAATTTACCAAATGCTAAATTTTGCAGGCGTGTGCTATTGCTTCTTCTGGAGGGCTCTAGCTGAGTGCGCAGAGCGTATAACCTAGGGGAATTCGTTCTGGGAAATACACGTAAATTTCATTCTTTTTTCTTCAGTTAAAATTCCTAAACATTGGACTAACTTTTGTTGTTCTCGTGATATTTGCAAAAGGAAAGCTGCCTTCAAGAATTAACGTTAATCAAAGTCAAAAATCTCATGTTTTAGAAAGTCGACTTGGTCTTCCCTAGAATCCCGTCCTATAATCACCTCTTTTTCTGCTTTTCAAGAATGATCTTCTGACTATTACTTCATCATTCTATCCCTCTCCTAGGACGAATACTCCACTCATTTCATTTTGAAAGACGTCCTCAACCAAACCTGCAAATAACAAAATATTATAGGGATGGCTTCGGATCACCTAACTTCTGATCTTTCTTGAATATCTAATTGGAGCGGGAAAAAATAATAATTTTCAATGGCTAAAAATTTCAACTCTATTATCTGCAACACAATTATAACATATTCGAAAAGACAGTTCAAACCTTCGTCCGAACATAATTTTGGCGTTTCGTTTTCTCTTAACCTTACTTGGAAGAACACATTACTTCTTTAACTAAATAAGTTTGTAAGTGATCAGGTGTTCTGTTGCGTCTTCAAAATTTTTAAACACTTTTAGAGTTTGTCCGCCCTTGTTCAAGAAAATATTCACACATCTGTGAAGATTCTACTCTCACAACTCTCCTTGAATAAATTGAATTAATCTCTTTTCGATTTACCATACTTTTCAAATCTCATTTATTCTCCTTAAACTCTTTTTGTCCGTCAACTATTACCCCACTCTCTTGATTTTATCAATCTTTCAATGGACAATACCCTTATGAACTGAATTCTCTTAGCTGCTCTATTGTTAAGGACTAGTGCAACATGTCCTTCAAAACATTTCATCTTTTATTTGCCTAAATCTCACATATGTAATGTATTACTAAAATAATGACCCAGTCTCTTCATTTATTTTCTGAAATTGCTTTCACTTACTGTTTGTCCTTAACTCTAGTGGAGTTTGGGAGATTCCATATATGCGATAATATATATATATATATATATATATATATATATATATATATATATATATATATATATATATATATATATATATATATATATATATATATTATATATATATATATATAGTGATATTAACACCTCAAATCAATGTAAGTAATAAAGAAATGAAGTGGTGCTTAATTAATTTAATTCTCAAGAGTCCTTCATTATCACAATTTTTCAAGTGTCATTTCCGTTTGTTAACAGAGAAGTTGGGAATACACAATGAACTTATATATTATATATATATATATATATATATATA
>SEYY01008437.1:40000-52500 GCA_009176605.1 Armadillidium nasatum | reverse complement strand
TATTTTATTGTAATTTATTAATTAAAGTAATTTTTTTTTTAAATACTGCTCTTTCATATGTAAATTCTTTGCAAAATTTTTTTTTTAATAAAACTTGAAAAAATTTGAAAAAAAGGAAAAAATAAATAAATTTTCGTAACTTCCTTTTTAATCCATTTTAAAATAACTTCGTGCTTTGTTTTTCATTTATGATATATAATATATATATATATATATATATAATATATATATATATATATATATATATATATATATATATATATATATATATATATATATATATTATATATATATATATATATATATATAACTTCTCAGGTGGGCAAAAGCCGGAGGCCTATCAAATTCCACCGGAGTTGGAAAAATCTTATATTGATCGAAGGAGGCCAACATGTCCAGATGCACGGCGTTTTAAACTATACAAGTTAAAGGAAGTTGGAAAAAAACAGATAAAGGGAGTGTGTTCCAAACTTTAGAAGTAGAGTACATGTAAGATTAAGCATAGCGGTTAAGTCTGGGGTTTGAGAGTTGGACAGAGAAAGGGTGAGACTGGGTAGAAAGGCGTGTCTATCGAGCTCTTCTCAATGGAGGAGGTATGCGAGGAGAGAGTTCAGAAGAGCAAGTATTTTTATTTTGTAAACCGATAGTAAAGATAGAGTGACGCAACAATTCAACGGGCAGAAAGAGATTGGAGAGAGTTAGTAAGAGCAGGAGAGTTGATGAGACGAAAAACCCTAAACTTCACCTTCTCAAGAGAATTGTATGAGTGGACCCACCCCAGATATGCGAAGCATACTCCATACAGGGACGAACAACATCCCTATAGAGAGCAAGCAGCTGGGGTGGCGTGAAGTAATTCTAAAGGCGCCTCAGAACACCCAACCTCTTAAAAGCTTGTTTAGAAAGAGAAGTAATGTGATCTTTCCAAGAAAGATTACGAGAAAAAGATATCTCGAGAATATTAACAACAGGTGAAGGTTTGAGCTGTGTGTTTTCGAAGAAGACAACATAGTTGTGTGGAAGATTGTGTCAAGTGGAGAGATGGAGAAACTGAGTTTTTGAAGCATTGAAAACAACCATGTTTTCTCTGCCCCTATTTGAAATACATGAAAGATCAGGGATTAGCTGCTCCAAGGCTACCCTTCTCGAGTCAATCAACTGCTGTTTGGAGGGACGTCTTTCAAACTGGAAAGAGTAATGAAGGGTGGAGTCATCAGCATAGGAGTGGATAGGAGATTAAGTAACAGAGAGATGATCATTAATGAAAAGCAGAAAAAGTGTTGGGGATAGGACGAAAGTCAGGAAAACCACTATTGATAGATTTAAAGGAAGAACTGTGGAAGTCTACAACAGCTGCTATAGAACGACCAGAAAGGAAATTAGAGAGAAAATCACAGAGAGAAGGATACATACTGAAAGAGGGAAGTTTATAAATCAAAGGTTTGTGCCAGATTCTATCGAAGGTTTTCGATATGTCCAGCGCGACAGCAAAGATTCACCGAAATGCCGAAGAGCGGAGGACCAAGAGTCAGAGAGAAGGGAAAGAAGATCACCAGTAAAGCGTTTCTTACGAAAGTCATACAGGCTATCAGAGATGAGATTAGAAGAATTGAGATATTGAGCAAATAATCATTCCACGGGAAATCAAAGATGTACGACCACAAGTCCGACCAGCTTGCGGCACCGAAATGCCAAAAACGTTTCCTTTCAATAGAAGGGGGTCTTTCCTACGGAAGACTTGAAAGGATTGAACAGGATACAGAGATAGGAAGGTGATCGGAGGAACCCAGAGGAGGAAAGAGTTTAACAGTATAAGGAGAAGGATTAGAAGCTAGATAAAGGTCTAGAATGTTGGGTTCATCTCCAAGATGATCAGGATATATATATATATATATATATATATATATATATATATATATATATATATATATATATATATATATATATATATATATAATATATTATATATATATATATATATAATTTATATATAATATATAATAATTATTTTTTTTTTTTTTTTTTTTTTTTTTTTTTTTTTTTTTTTTTTTTTTTTTTTTTTTTTTTTTTTTTTTTTTTTTTTTTTTTTTTTTTTTTTTTTTTTTTTTTTTTTTTTTTTTTTTTTTTTTTTTTTTTTTTTTTTTTTTTTTTTTTTTTTTTTTTTTTTTTTTTTTTTTATTTTTCTATTTTTCATAATTCACTTAACGTAAGATATTCGCTGACTTGGCAAAAAAAAAAAAAAAAAAAAAAAAAAAAAAGAGGATAAACTTTTAACTTAAATTATCAACACACACACACGCACTCACACACACCATACTTTCGCCAGACAGCCTATACATACACACATCTTACACAAATTTATAGAATAAAATTACATATGATAATAATAATAATAATAATAATAATAATAATAATAATAATAATAATAATAATAATAATAATAATAATAATAATAATAATAATAATAATAATAATAATAATAATAATAATAATAATAATAATAATAATATATGTGTCCGTTTTTATTTTGTTTTCATTTTTAACTTTGAAAGAAAATTTACGAAGTGCTTCAAGTTGATGGAGTTCGAGCAACTTGTAAAAAAATTATTAAATAAAAAATATATATATATATATATATATATATATATATATATATATATATATTATATATATATATATATATATATATATATATATATATATATATATATATATAGGGGGAGGACGTAGCGCCATCCGAAGCGATGCAAGTACCCCCCATTGGGCATAACCCGCGGAGTGATAGGATGGGCTAGCGCTAGACCATTCCGTTTCACTCCGTTGACCTTTGGTTCGTTCCTTTTCTCGTTTCACCTTCTCAGGGGGTCTCTAGTGTACCTTCGCCTCATACTGGAGTGTCTATGCTCCCACTACCTCTCTTACCCTAATTCTTCACATGTTCCCACATTTTACAAGCGCTTACTCTCACATTACCTTTATTAAACAAAAAATCAAAATGGCAAAACTCACAGCTGCCTCGGAGATGCTACGAGGGGTGGCATCCAAAGAATGCCTTTCAACTTCCACCCCTCACCCCATCATCACTTGGGAGTTGGCGGCCTCCGATGATGGGGATGGTGCCGCCATGACCCGGCGTCCGGTTTGCCCCGGTGCACGGTCTTCTTTTTTCATTAATTCTGCAAAATTCGCGGTATTTTTTCTAATTTCCCCTTTGTCGAACACCATCTCTCTTCTTCTAAACCTCATCTCTTGTTTCTAACCGAAACTCAGTTGCTTGAGTGTGCTGACAGCAAACCTTATTCTGTTACCTCCTACTGTCTCTATCCTCAATTTTCAGCCAAAGGCGGTTGTTGCGCATATGTACGCAACGATGTTATTTGCTCTCGTGTCTCTAATTTGGAGTCTCCTGAATTCTCTACTTTATGGCTAAAGCTCTCTTGCAATTCTACTACTAAATTTATTTGTTCTGTTTATTTATCTCCTAATTCTACTGACTATCCAAAATTCTTCGATTATTTAAACTCCAAAAGAGAACACATTCTTTCTTCTTCTTCTTTCTCCGAAATCAACGTTTTAGGTGATTTAAATGTTCACCACCACCAATGGCTTTACATCTAGTTCTCATGATCCAGCTGGTGAACTCGCCTACATTTTTTCTATCCAGAACAATCTTGAGCAGTTGGTGCATCTCCCTACCCGTATCCCTGACCGTCTTGGTGATGAACCCAACATACTTGATCTTTTCCTTACTTCTTATCCTTCTAATTATACTGTTAAACTCTTTCCTCCTCTGGGTTCATCCGATCACCTTCTTATCTCCGTATCTTGTTCTGTCTCTTCAAGTCTTCCGCAAGAATGGCCTCAACCTTCGGCGAGAAGACGTTTGTGGCACTTCGGTGCTGCTAACTGGTCTGACTTGCGGTTGTACTTCTCTGATTTCCCATGGAATGATTATTGCTTTCGTGGGAGGGGTCCCTCTGAGTGTGCAGAACGCATTACCGAGGTGATTCTCTCTGGCATGGAGGCGTACATTCCATTTTCTTTCCCTTCTACTAAACCTAACAAACCTTGGTTTAAACTCTACTTGTTCTCGCGCTATCCGCCGCAGAGATGCTGCCTTCTGGGTTTACCATCGTCTTCAAACTCTTGAAACTCAATCAATTTATATTTCATGACGGAATAGTGCAAAATCTATTCTTCGAGATACCAAAAACTCTTTTCTCAGCCGTAAATGCAATAATCTTTCTGGCTCTTCTTCCTCTCGCAGTTTCTGGCATTTCGCAAAAAATGTCAACTCTAACTTTGCTTCTTCCTCTTTCCCTCCTCTAGTCTCTTCTGATGGCACAACTGCCATTTTACCTTCTACTAAAGCAGAACTCTTCGCTCATACTTTTGCCTCTAACTCTACCTTAGATGATTCCGGAGCTATTCCTCCTCTTTCAACCCCCTCTAACTCATTTATGCTTAACATTATAATTTCTTCTAAAGATGTCATTTCTGCTCTCTCTGAGCTTAACACTAAGAAGGCGTATGGTCCTGATGGTATTCCTCCTGTGGTTCTCAAAATTTGTGCTTCCGAGCTTGCACCCTGCCTTGGTAAACTATTTCATCTTTGCCTTTCTACTTCGACCTTCCCTTCTTGCTGGAAACGTGCGCTCATTCAACCTGTGCCGAAGAAGGGAGACCCCTCTCAGCCCTCTAACTGTCGTCCTATTTCTTTAACCTCCGTTCTTTCTAAAGATATATATATATAATATATATATATATATATATATATATATATATATATATATATATAATATATTATTATATATATATATATATATTATATTCTTAACAGGAAGATTTGGAAACACTTTAATTCTTTTAATCTTATCTCTGATCACCAGTATGGCTTTCGTAAAGAACGTTCTGCTGGTGATCTTTCCCTACTTTCTGACTCTTGGTCCTCCGCTCTTCGGGGTTTCACTGAATCTTTCGCTGTGGCGCTAGACATATAGAAAGCTTTCGATAGAGTCTGGCACAAAGCTTTGATTTCTAAACTTCCCTCTTTCGGAATATATCCTTGTCTCTGTGACCTTCTTTCTAATTTCCTTTCTGGTCGTTCTATAGCAGCTGTTGTAGACGGCCACCGTTCTTCCTATAAATCTATAAATAGTGGTGTTCCTCAAGGATCTGTCCTTTCTCCAACTCTTTTTCTAATTTTCATCAATGACCTTCTCTCTATTACTTCATCTCCTATACACTCCTATGCCGATGACTCCACCCTTCATTACTCCTTTCAATTTGATAGACGTCCATCCCAACATCAGTTGATAGATTCAAGAAGGATTGCCTTGGAGCAACTGACCTCTGTTCTTTCTCGTATTTCTAATTGGGGCAGAGAAAACATGGTCGTTTTCAATGCCTCAAAAACTCAATTCCTCCATCTTTTTATTCAACACAATCTTCCAAACAACTATGATATCTTCTTTGAAAACACTCAACTCAAAGATTCATCTGTCCTCAATATTCTAGGAGTTTCTTTTTCTCGTGATCTTTCTTGGAAAGATCACATTATTTCTCTCTCTAAACAAGCTTCTAAGAGGTTTTGTGTTCTGAGGCACCTTTGTGTTTTTTTTACGCCACCCCAGTTGCTTGCTCTGTATAGGGGTGTTGTTCACCCTTGTATGGAGTACGCCTCTCTCATCTGGGGTGATTCCACACATACAGGTGGAGTCCAGGGCTTTTCGTCTCATCAATTCTCCTGCTCTTACTAACTCTCTCCAGTCTCTTTCTTCCCGTCGAATTGTTGCATCACTTTCTCTATACTATCGCTATTACAACGGACATTGCTCTTCTGAACTCTCACGTCGCATACCTCCTCCATTGAGAAGGGCTCGTGCGACACGACTTTCTACACAATGATCCTTTCTCTGTCCAACTCTCCGACCCCAGAATTAACCGCTATGCACACTCATACATGTACTCTACTGGTAAAGTCAGGAACACACATAACATATATATATACATATATATATATATATATATATATATATATATATATATATATATATATATATATATATATATATATATATATATATATATATATATATATATATAATAATATATAATATTGTAACACTAACACAAAAGTGTAATTAAATTCTATATATATATATATAAAAAATAATTCCACTAAATTAAAATCTGCAGCAGAAGGAGAGCCCCGAGGGTCTTCGGAAAGAAAATTTCCAATAAATTTAATTACTTTAATTTTTTAAGTACATAATATTACCCCTTAAATGAAGCAATTATTTTAATTGTAATCTGAATTTTGCTCAACAGTTTATCTTCAATTAAATTTAAAAATTAGCAATTAGTAGAACTTCTAAAAAAGTGTTCAGTGAAATTAAAAGTACTTTAAAACTTTTATATATATATATATATATATATATATATATATATATATATATATATATATATATATATATATATATATATATATATTATATATATATATATATATATATATATATATATATATATTGGCAACTCAGGGAGGTTTTTGCTCTGGTGACAGACATACGGTACTGAAAGATTTCAGAAGATTCTTTCTCAAGCTGTGATTTTTAAACTTCTTCCTTTAGGTGTCTATACCTCCGAATGCTTTCTTTTCCGGTCAGTCTATAACATTTGTTGTACACGGTTACAGTTCATCGTTTAAACAATCGTTTTTATTGCAGTTAATATTAATGAATTACTTTGTATTTTATTGATTTTTTTTTCGGTATTTATACTGACATAAATTTTTATTGAAATAACGAATTTTTATTTATAATATTTATTTTATTGCACTCTAAATACTGTTAAAGATAGTTAGTAAGTAGTAATTACATTTTTACGGTAAAAAAAAAAACAAGTCTTATAACCCACAAACCGGAAAATCCAAAATAGTTCTTATATATTGTTTACATAATGTTCAATTTAGAGTTTACTCATTTTGTTGGTTATAAAACTAATATTTTTAATCATTCATTTTATTTAATTATACGCATAAAACCTTTTTTTTCAACCATTAGTGCGATCGATTTACATTTTGAAAGTCTCCGGTTCGAATCCTTTTGTGGCTCCTGGGAAGTAGGTTCTTGGAGGTGTAAACCTTTTTTTTTATTTTATTTTATTTATTTATTTATTTATTTTTTTTAAAGTGATCTTTTGTTACAAAATTTTAAAGTAAATAATATGCATTTATTCGCCATAAAAATTTGATAATTTCCAATACATTAAAGTTTTTCCTAATAATAATAATAATAATAATAATAATAATAATAATAATAATAATAATAATAATAATAATAATAATAATAATAATAATAATAATAATAATAATAATAATAATAATAATAATAATAATAATAATAATAATAATAATAATAATAATTATTATTATTAAGAAGGGTTTTGCACTATAAATAAAGTTATACGATTATAGTCAATTTGTACAAGCTGATTACGATAATGGCTTTTAAAATGCACAATCACGCAACAACAAAAAAAAAATTTTTTTTAAAATTGTCAAATGATTTGACAAAAAAAGTCAAAAATTTGTCAAATTTCCTGATTCACTTTATAGACTCAATAGTCAAAAATTCCTATTTTCTGTACGCAAATGGAACTAATCGTCAACATCATTGGATTCATTCGATAGTCCATTAAGTCATTCGATCCATTTGATTATCAATTACGTCATTCGATCTATTCGATTGTCCATTACGTCATTCGATTCAGAGAATTGGACAGTCAATTAGTCATTCGATTCCTTCTATCGTTCATTGATAAATTCGATCGTCCATTACGTCATTCGATCCATTCGATAGTCCATTACGTCATTCGATCGTCCATTACGTCACTCGATCCATTCGATGGTATATTACATCATTCGATCCATTCGATGGTCCATTACGTCATTTGATCGTCTTTTACCTCATTCAATCCAATGGAACTAAATAACATATTCAGACACTTTAATTAATCTTAGTAAACATCAAGCGAAGGTTTTAGGGATTAAGATAAATCCGTGGAACTTACTTGTTCTAATATCAGAATTTAACTTTAGGGATTAAGATAAATCCGTGGAACTTACTTGTTCTAATATCAGAATTTAACTGTATAGAAAAAGGCATTAACTTTTCATTATATTTTGCAGTTCAAAATTCCTTTGTGTGAGTGTATAAACGTTAACAGTTTGATGGTCGAACTCACAGTCGATTAAAGGCTGACATGTCTCGATATATATATATATATATATATATATATATATATATAATATATATATATATATATAATTATATATATATATATATATATATATATATATATATATATATATATATATATATAATATATATATATATATATATATATATATTCTACTTCCGCTCCCAGAAAGGACTAAGCATGTCAGTGGGACCTGCTCACGTCTCCACGTATGCCTATACCAACGAGTTTCACGAGCAAATTCAATTTCAGGCAGCGGCTTGCTAAGCCTGTAAACATACAAGTACTTAACCACTAGACCACCACGAATCTTATATATATATATATATATATATATATATATATATATATATATATATATATATATATTATATATATATATATATATATATAATATATATATATATATATATATATATATATATATATATATATATATATATATATATATATATATATATATTAAGTTTTAATTTAAATTCATCAATGATTTAATTAATGACTTCCTTATTGATTTGAATATATTCAAACTTCAAGCAATGGAAAGATTTCTCGGAAATTGCTAATTAACTAATGCTATATTCATATAGAAATAATTTATGTATTGATATAATTAATTGAATATTTCAGAAATGTTGATATTAATATTACTTCAATAAATTATAATTATTTTTGAAAATTATTTATTTAATTTTTATTTTATTTTCTTTCATTTTTCATTTTTTTTTCATTGTTGTAAATTGGAATTAGGGATTACTTAATTTTTATTTCATTTTATTTCATTTTATTTTACTTTTTTGTAAATGGAATTAGGAAGTCTCGTCAAAATGAATGATTTGATTTAAAAAAAAAAAAAAAAAAAAAAAAAAAAAAAAAAAAAAAAAAAAAAATTTTTTTTTTTTTTTTTTTTTTTTTTTTTAAAAAAAAAAAGATAAATAAATAAATAAAAATTAACCTTCAACTTTGAAAGAAATTTAATTAAATTTTTTATAAATATCATCTCCAGAGATTATGTTACTTATGATTTATTTCAAAGCTTTTAATTACTTTTACTAATGATAAATGTTCAAGACAAAATAATAATAATAATAATAATAATAATAATAATAATAATAATAATAATAATAATAATAATAATAATAATATTAATAATCAAACAAAAATAATAATAATAGTAATAATATAAGAATAATCATAACAATATTATTATTATTATTATTATTATTATTATTATTATTATTATTATTATTATTATTATTATACTTAATGAAGCTTTTTTATAGAATTATTTTCTTATTTTCCTCATATCTTTTTGCTTCCTGAATTTTAGAATGCTTCTTTTGATTTAAGGTCTGATATTATATATATATATATATATATATATATATATATATATATATATATATATATATATATATATATATATATATATATATATATATATATATATATATATATATATATATATATATATATATATATATTTTAGTCCTTCAAACCAACCACCAATAAGAGATCTCCGATTTAAGTGAAGGAGGGTTTATTAGTAAGAAGTTCATTGAAGAAACTCGAGATAGTGAAGGACTCCTTGAGAAACAATAACTTTATATAAAGTCGGCTTTGCTGCTCTAGGAGTATTAATAAATATGAGTGGGTGGTTTATTCTATTCTACCAATGACTTTAATAATAATAATAATAATAATAATAATAATAATAATAATAATAATAATAATAATAATAATAAAAATGATGATAATAATAATAGTAAATACAGTAATAATAGTTAAAATTATAATAATAATAATTGTAGGTAAAATAATAATAATGTAATAATGACAATACTATTACTACTACTAATAATACTAATAATAATAATAATAATAATTATAACTTTAAATATTATTAATTATTATTATTATTATTATTATTATTATTATTATTATAATTTGTTGTAGATATTACTATAATGCAAGTGATATTATACACTAACGGTAGTATTGTAGTATATTTACTGTTATTACTGGTTGGGCTGATATCATTATCATTATCATCATTATTATTACTATTATCCTTAATGCTATTATTATAATTATTATTGTTATTTTTATTATTATTATTGTTTTAACGTTACTAGCGCTATTCTTTGAAATATCTTTAATAATATTACTTTAACTGAAATTAGTTTTAGAATCAATAACAAAAAATCCCCTTATTTTTATTATTATTTATTGTTTTATATTATTATTATTATTATTATTATTATTATTATTATTACCATTATTATTGTTATTAATATATTTCTTTTTATTATTATTTTCATTATTACTATTGTTATTTTAATCATTCTTATTCTCCTTATTATTATTATTATTATTATTATTTATTTTTATTTTATTATAATTATTATTATTTAATGTTATTATTATTATTACCTTTATTATTGTTAAAAATATCCTTCTTGTTATTATTATTTTCATTATTATTATTATTATTATTATTCATTATTATTATTATTATTATTATTATTATTATTATTATTATTATTATTATTATTATTATTATTATTATTATTATTCTCTTCTACTTTTGGATTCAGAGAACGAATGCTCCCGCCAAAAAAACCTTTTTAGTTTTGTATCAATACATATTAAATATAAGATAATTTATATGTATGAATTTTGTAACTGAAAAAGGAATAAAGGTTAAAAATCAAAGAGTAGGTACTAATATTCCAGAATATTATTTTGCTAGCATTAATTTTACTATAATCGTTATTATTATTATCTTAACTATTTTTTTATTATTATTATTATTATTATTATTATTATTATTATTATTATTATTATTTTATATTATCTGCATCATATTTGTATTTTATTTATTATTAAAATAAATTGAAGGGTTATTTAGGGACTAAACTTTGGGGTTTAATGGAAACCAATGTGTATCCCCTTAGAAGCATCTTTTCGGAGCAATGTAATTAATTTTTATTATTATTGTTATTATTATTATTATTATTGTATTTAGTAGTATAAGACCTACTGATACATTGTCTTTCCTGAATAAAATTTAGAAATTGAAATTATTATTATTATTATCATTATTATTATTATTATTTTAATTAATAGCCATAATTAACAGATGATTAATATTGTATTTAGTATTATAATAACTACAGTAATATTATAAACTTGTAAATTCCTCTGAAATATAACAGAAGAAATTGAAAATTGAAAATATGGGTAATATTATTATTATTATTATTATCATTATTAATGTTATAATTATTATCAACACATTTGTATTATTCTTTGATAATTAATTAAAAAAAATTAAAAAAAAAAAAAAAAAAAAAAAAAAAAAAAAAAAAAAAAAAAAAATCAAAAAATTTAGAGAAAATATTTAAAAAGTTTAATTAAATTTCTTCCTAAGCTGACTTGGAATACTATTATAATAATAATAATAATAATAATAATAATAATAATAATAATAATAATAATAATATAATAATAATAATAATAATAATAATAATTAATAATAATAATAATAATAATAATAATAATAATAATAATTAATAATAATAAAATAATAATAATAATAATAATAATAATAATAATAATAATAATAATAATAATAATAATAATAATAATAATAATAATAATAATAATAATAATAATAATAAATATAACGTAAGATGTATTAATTGCTAATTTATTATTTTCTTTATTCATTAAATAATAAGAATAATGTGATAGGTTGGTTTCGAAAATGCTACTACCAACTAAAATAGAAAAGAGGTTGAATTTTTAGGTGAAAATTTGGTAGTAAAAGGGAGACGATTAGATTATTGATAACAGGGAGAGTGGAGTAACTTAAAGTAACCAGTGTTATTTGGGACTGTCGGAAGTTAAGAGTTATTGTGTAATTAGCCTTGCTAATTTGTGGTATTTGTAACGTAAATAAAGGTTTAAAGGATTAAGTGATGACTTGTATGTTATATCGATAATTGTTCTTAAATTATTCCTTCGAGTTACTAATGGTTTTTAATGATTACGAAATATTGGAATAATTGTCAAGAGCGCGGGAAAGCGCATTCAGGTCAACAGTGTGGACTCGAATGGAGGACCTTCTTGTGGAATTCAGTGATCGGTCTGGGCGAACAGGATGTGATTTCCTGGGGATTCTTGTGCTGGCTGCTGTGGAACGTGCTGGACGGCGCCGCTTTTCTCTCGAAGTG
>SEYY01008437.1:27500-35000 GCA_009176605.1 Armadillidium nasatum | reverse complement strand
AATAAACAGAGCGATGATGAACAAGTTTTTGATGAAAAAAACTGCTTAATTAAAAATAAGTTAAATGCACAATGTTGCAACTTTATTTCAGCAATTCTTTAACTTCAAAATAAAATAAAAAAATATGCAAAGAATTTGTATATCAAAAGCTAACAAAGAATAAAACTATTCTTAATCGCTTTTCAAAGTTGTGTCAAAAAAACTTCTCCCAAAAATTAGCAAGTAAAGCTGGAAGGACTGAAATAATGATAGACTTGGCAGTCAGCTTCCCCGAAGGATCTCTTCCATTAACTTTAAATAGTAACAATCAAAATTAATGCATTGGAGTTACTATGAGAAGGGAAGGGTAATTCTTTTGAATTATTCTCTTCTTCTTCTTGACTCTTTTACTTTTCATCTTTATTTCCAGAGTTTTCTTCCAAGTGGAAAAAAAAGTGTCTAATTAAAATAATTATAAGTTTTTGTTTTGGTATTAAATAAATAAATATGTTTCAGATAGAACAAATGAGTTTAATGAATCCGAAAAAAAAGTGGAAAATAGTAAATTAGAGAGAAGAAGAAGATAAAAGAGGGAGGGAAAAAGAGAAATAGATAATGGAGAAAATGAAAAGAGAAGGAGGAGGAGGAGAACAACAACAACAACAACAGGAACAGCAACAACAACAACAACTAGAAAGATTTTACAGTCCAATCAAAGCAAGACTGTTTACGTTTTTTTGTTTGTTTGTGAATAATTTGCCATTTAATGCGACAGATTAGTTAACTATCTTTAAAAATGATCTTCTCTACGTAGAAAACATCAAAGTAGTTTTAAGTTTATTAACTGTTGCTGGTGGATAATTGGTCTTATTCAATGTGACAGATGAATTTACTGTATTTGAACAGATCTGCCCTAAGCATTTAACGTCGAAATTATTGAACGTTCAACGTCCAACTTCCTTTTAAGACGTATGTCTAGCCTTCTCTTGAATGATCCGATATTGTTGAAGTTTTATCTGTTTATAAAAAGCTTTTACCTCACAGTCATTGATCTATTAGAGGTGAAGAACTTTTCTAGATATATTATACCCAGGATACGATCGAACCAGCCTCCTTATGCACACTAGTCAATTATTATACCGTAATGCCACGGTACACAGTACTAAAGAAATAAAGTCAAAGTTGATTAGAAGTTTTACCCAGTTTCCATAAAGACTTTTTTTAGGTGAAAATAATTTAGTTACAATGAATCTTCTCAATGTATTTAGTATTTTCAGGTTTCATATAAAACAATAGTATAGTTCGGCTGTGCGTACTAATTGATCATTAATGGAGATAAGGTTTGTAACGGTGTACCGAATGATCACTCGGTGGTTACAAGGTTTAGGGGTGCTTATCAGCCGGTCATTGCCGCAGTGTACTGAATGATCGCTCAGTGGTTACAAGGTCTGGAGGTGCTTACCAGTTGATTACTGATAATGACAAAGTTTGACGCTGTGTACAGAATGATCACTTTTGAAAGATTAGATATTGTCGATGTCTACTGTTTCAAAAGAAAGACTTTCATTTGCCAAAACTCTTTGTTATGTTGATTTAAAATCGTTTATGTTCCTTGCTGCGAATTAAATTCGGACCTTAAAAATTATCAGGATAAGCTCTGTCAAACTTATTTATTATTTTGACAACTTCTAATAATTACACTCTCATTCTTCTTCTCTTTAAAGAGTGCATATCTAACTCATCTGATCGTTGGTATTAAAAATCCGGTTGCCTTCATTGAATGCTCTCAATTATTTCTATGTAAGTTTTAGGGTATGGACTATCGAAATTTACAGCATATTACTGATGAGGTATAACTATTGTTTTATATAAAGGAACTTTTATATATTTTTATTTAAATGATCTCATCCTATTTAATATTTAGAAAACATCTTGTGACTACACTCTCAACATTCTTATAACTAAAAAATACACATCTACTTCACGCAATCACGCAGTCAAGCAATATATATATATATATATATATATATATATATATATATATATATATATATATATATATATATATATATATATATATATATATATATATATATATATATTATATATATATATATATATATATATATATATATATATATATATATATATATATATATATATATATATATATATATATATATATATATATATATATATATATATATATATATATATATATATATATATATATATATATATATGATGAACAATATTGGGTCCAGGACAGATCCTTGGGACACATCACTAATAAAAGTCACCCATTATGAGAAATTTCCTTTGATAACGACTCCTTGTTGTCGATCAAATAACCAATTTCTTTCCAATTTAAAAGATATCCTCAAAGCTTTTTCATCAGTCTTTGGTTGAGATATTATATTATCTTTGAATATTATTATCTGATATATTATATTATCTTTGAATATTATTATTTGAGATTATATTATCTTTGAATATTATTATTTGAGATATTATATTATCTTTGAATATTATTATCTGATATATTATATTATCTTTGAATATTATTATTTGAGATTATATTATCTTTGAATATTATTTTCTGATATATTATATTATCTTTGAATAATATTATTTGAGATATATTATCTTTGAATATTATTATCTGATATATTATATTATCAATATTATTATTTGAGATATTATATTATCTTTGAAATTCCAAATAAATGATATCAAGAAATTTGCAGTTATCTACATTGTTAATTATATTTAAAAAAAAGTCTAGCAAAGGCTGTTGTTAACACGATCTATTTCTTGTAAAATTATGTTGAGAATTATTAAATAAATCATGATTTTTTAACATGTGCAAATAATCTTTACGGGTATATTTCTTTAAAAACATTGACAACTATTCAGAATTAAACCAAATTGGTCTATAGTTGATAGTGAGCTTATGGTCTTCTTATCCAAACCTAGGAAGGGTTATTAGCTCTGTCATTAGGTTCATTCGAGGGTGAACCTAGGGTTTCACGGGACGACGGCAAACATCCGCTGACTGGCCAAGCCTATCACGGATGCCGATTTTGATTCCGCCTGCAGCAAGCATTCCGTTGGTGTACTTATTACACGCATAAGTAGGAGGGGCTAAGCGCAAGAGACAACTTCCCAAATTTTTCTACTCTAACCAGGTCTCAAAACCTGGACCTCTCGCTTGCAAGGCGAGTGCTTGATCGACTGAGCTACGGTTTCATATGTATTAATATTGATTATTAAAAAAGATTATACTAAATTCTTCTTCTTTTTCTTATTATTATTGTTATTATTGTTATTATTATTATTATTATTATTATTATTATTATTATTATTAGTAGTAGTAGTAGTAGTAGTAGTAGTAGTAGTAGTAGTTTCAATGTTCTCAAAAGAAACCAATTTACAAAGAAAGAGTTAAAATACCGCAACTAAGGAGGCAACAATATATACAACAAAAAAGGAAAAAAAATTAAGTAAAAAAAACTCTCTCTTTAATTTTAGTTCTTTTTTCTTTTATATTTTTTCTGTAATCTTGGTTTTCGAATTTACTTTTGTATTTTTATTTTTTTAATATTTTTTTTTTTTTTTTTTCTATCACATATTCTAACCTCTTCTATAAAAAGACTCTTGAAATCTTTATATATATATATATATATATATATATATATATATATATATATATATATATATATATATATATATATATATATATATATATATATATATATATATATATATATATATATATATATATATATATATATATATATTTAGTTTTTGTTGAAAGTTTTTTGTAATGACATCGATTTAAATTTCAGAAAATGACAATTAATTCTTTGATGGAAGTTTAAATGCAATGATAAACTAATGTTCAAAGTTTGAAAGCAAGATAAATGACCAACAATGTTTTGCAGTTTATTACACTTGTTGCCTTTGTCGTCGTTATATTCGTTGTTGTTATTGTTTTCTTCTTCTTTTTCTTCTTCTTCTTTCTCTTCTTCTTTCTATTCATTTTCATCTTCTTCTTCTTCTTTTTCTTCTTTTAAATTAGCAAATGTGTTGTTAATAAAGAATATAAACTTTTCCCAATTCACTGAGTAAGATCTAATTTAATATGTCGATTTAAAAACATACAATAATTGCTAGAAATATATTAGACATGAGAGCTAATCTTGACTTCGAATATGAGGATATTACAATCTCATATTCTTACAATATTATTATAATCTTACATATATATATATATATATATATATATATATATATATATATATATATATATATATATATATATATATATATATATATATATATATATATATATATATATATATATATATATATATATATATATAATATTCTATTATAATTTCATTTTCAATTTAGAATTGCATTTTATTATTAACAATTTAATTTTTAAGCAAAGACTTCTTCTTCTCGTCAAAGGTCAAAATCAAAGTTATTCCAATATATATATATTATTATCCTTTGGGAAACAAGATTTATTTTACTGTTAATTTATGTATGCATGCTTGAAATATATATATATATATATATATATATATATATATATATATATATATATATATATATATATATATATATATATATATATATATATATATATATATATATATATATATATATATATATATATATATATATATATATATAATTGATGACTTTTGCTTTCATCCTAATAATTATTTCATAAACAAATAGTTTTGTAATTAGCTATTGAAAATGTGAAGGAGGGTTTTGATTGGTCAAAACTGAAAACAAAGATCTTATATAATATATATATATATATATATATATATATATATATATATATATATATATATATATATATATATATATATATATATTATATATATATATATTATTTCTCCTCTGGTGGGCAAAGGACGGAGGCCTACTAAATTCCATCAGAGTTGGGAAAAATTCGGGATCTGATCGCTAATGGCCGACTTGACCCGACACACGGCGTTTAAAAGTGTGCAAGTCAAAGGAAGATGGGAAAACAGATAAAGGGAGTGTGTTCCAGACTATACCAGTAGAATACATGTAAGAGTGAGCATAGAAGCGAACAACACCCCTATACAGAGCAAGCAACTGGGGCGGCGTAAAAAACCACGAAGGCGCCTCTGAACACCCAACCTCTTAGAAGCTTGTTTAGAGAGAGAAATAATGTGATCTTTCCAAGAAAGATCAGGAGAAAAAGAAACACCGAGAATATTGAGGACAGATGAAGATTTGAGTTGAGTGTTTTCGAAGAAGATATCATAGTTGTGTGGAAGATTGTGTCGAGTAGAAAGATGGAGGAATTGAATTTTTGAGGCATTGAAAACGACCATGTTTTCTCTGTCCCAATTTGAAATAAGAGAAAGATCAGAGGTGAGTTGCTCCAAGGCAATCCTTCTTGAATCTATATATATATATATATATATATATATATATATATATATATATATATATATATATATATATATATATATATATATATATATATATATATATATATATATATATATATATATATATATATATATATATATATATACTTTATAGTAAATAGACTTTCCTTAACGCAGTTTAATAATAAAATTGTTTTTAACACATTTGAATATTATTTTCATTTTAAAATTTTAATAGTAATATTTTACTTTTAACACAGTTTAATAATAATATTTTATTTTTCATACAGCTTAATATTAGTAACATTTTTACAAAGTTTAATATTTTTTTTTTTATAGTTTAATAATATTTTGCTTTAAACAGAGCTTAAAGATAATATTTTTTTTTTGTAAGAGGTTTATTTATTTTTTATAAAGATATTTTCATTTTAATGGGTTTAAGCATACATCTAATTATCCAAATCAAACAATATTTAATTTATCTGGACAACAACAATAAAACTGAAACATTTATCTACTCATTCAAGAGAAGGCTAGATATACGTCTTAGAAGAATGTTGAGCGTTGAATGTTCAATAATTTCGATGTTAAATGTTTATATCAAATCTATTCAAAGACTGTAAACTCTTCTATCACATTGAAAAAGACCAATCGTGAAAGTAGCAATAGAATACCCCCAGTCATATTATTTGGATATATTTTTGGATGTTAAATTTGAATTTGTAGAGTTAGTTCAACCTTTATTTATTAGTATCCAAGAATATAGATAGCCGTACCATTTTACATAAATATTATGTAATTCAAATATTGGAATTGTATCTTGACATTGATGCTGACCGAGATGGACCGCCGGCGCATTTCAAGGTGCTAATCAAGATCTCTTCGCTTACATGTTGGGATTTCCGATAGACGATTAAAAAAAAATAGCACTGGCCCATCTCAAAAGAATATTCCGCATGGAACGCAAAGACTTGAGTATATAGAGACAAAGTAGCATTCAAGAGGAGTTTGTTCACTGCTGCCCACAAAGATGAAAAGTTACAATGTGTGAGGCGCTGCTAACTGTTAATAACTGGAAACAATTATTGATATTTTGTTTTTAACACAGTTTCGTAATAATAATAGTTTGTTTTTAACACTAATAATAATCAATATTTTGTTTTTCAACACAGTTTTCAATTTATGGGATTACCTGCGCCAACCCGTCAGACCTCATGATAGGTATCCACACACTATGTCGAAATTACTTAATTTCTTGATGCAAGAGTAGCAGAACATTTATGTTGCTTACATCCAGCCTCTTACTTGATCACAGCTTTCATTCATGCTCGTGGAGGTGCTTCACTGTATTAGGTGGGTAACAGACAAAGGTGGTATATATATATATATATATATATATATATATATATATATATATATATATATATATATATATATATATATATATATATATATATATATATATATATATATATATATATATATATGTATGTATGTATGTATGTATGTATGTATATATGTATGTGTATATATATATATATATATATATATATATATATATATATATATATATATATATATATATATATATATATATATATATATATATATATATATATATATTATATTAACATTGCCATCACCGCAATAAATAAGTTGTAAAACAAAGAACACTTACGGTAAGATAAAGAAGGTTTTCCTCCTCCAGGATCAAACTTCCTCATGTTGCGAATGAGAACAATAAAAACTCGCACTTTATCACTGAGCTATCCCCAAACCCACCAAAAAAATTTGATTTAAGAACAACTTTTAAGCAAACGAGCTTCCCAATGGAGGCCTTCTTTATCTTCCTATAAGTATTTCCCGAAAGATACGGAAACAGAGTTTACGAGTATGCACATTTTTTGCTATATTACTAGTTAGGTGTGAGGAACTGTAAATCAGGCGTGGAAAAAACAAAGTTGCGGGCCAGTATAATCGAACGTTCATTAAACAATGTTCGAGTTAATAACGCTCATCTCATATATAAGAAAAACGTAGAAGATTAATAGCTGAGAGTGCTGAAAGTTATTAT
>SEYY01008437.1:0-20000 GCA_009176605.1 Armadillidium nasatum | reverse complement strand
GAACGCAAAAATCGTACTCAGTGCACACTTCCTTCTTCTAAAATATTCCACTCCTCTAGTAGTGTGGGCTAAAACCCCTCCAAACAGTCCGGCGATTTGGATGAGGGCAAAAATCGTATTCAGTGCACACTTCCTTCTTCTAAAAAAATTCCACTCCTCTAATAGTGTGGGCTAAAACCCCTCCAAACAGTCCGGCGATTTGGATGAAAGCAAAAATCGTACTCAGTGCACACTTCCTCTTACGGTAATGGAGTTATTAGTATAATTAGCCATAAAAATTACTCACTACTTGCTGAAGGATCAATCGATCATGGTTATGATGGACGTTCTCCCATTCACCAATTGAGAGAAAAAGAAAGAAAAAAAAATTTTCTTCTCAATTTAAAACGGTATCGATTCCGACACATTTACAATACCGATATGATTAAAATGTGGTGATGCATGAAATGAAAGCACCTCCTTATCGACACCGATACCAGTGAATATCTTGTAGATCATCGAATCACCATCTATGACGGTATTAATAATAAATATAAATTACAACACTTTCTTTGATCATAAAACAGTTACCTAATAAATAGTAATAGTTCGAGACAATAAGAAGTGAAACATGATCAAGATGGAGTTGCTGTCGGAAATTGAAGTGAAAAGACGAAGAAATTTTCCCTTCTCAATCTTTACTTTCATTGATAGTTGAGAGAGTGCTAGTTTAAATCAGGGTTAAATATTCTAAACGTGTGTATATCACCATTACCACTTCAAAGTTCAAGGGGCTTACTTAAAGCTCACAAAATACAAAATTGTTGTTGAGGTATTACCTAACAACAGGGTATGTAAGAGGCAATACATGAGGGTGGATAAATATACATAAATCATGAGTTAATGTACAGAGAGAATTTAAGTGCAGGCATACGCCGTGACACTACCCGACGCGAAAACGAAGTTACCTACATGCACGGACAAACACACACGCACTCTTCAACGTTATTCAGAAAAAAAGAAACCATTTACTTCCGATATTCCGAAAAATTATGTCTTTACAGCGAAATAATGTCCTATCTAATGAATTTAGTATCAAAGGAAAACTAAGGCTTTCTGTCGCAATAATATATAAAACTTAAATATTAAATTCCAATTTGATAATTAATTTATATTAATTAAAAATTCAGAGAAGATTTTTCCTTATACGTAAAAAGTGTGTGGAACATTGAGCGAGAGAAAAAACGTCGCTCACTTCAAACGAAATTTTTTTAGTATTGAAACGCCTAATAATTATTAACATTAATATCGAAATAAAGGGTATTAAATTATGAATTTGATAATATAATGATGAGGTGAATTTATCTTTAATCACATATAAAATTTGCCTATTAAAACCAACGTTAAGTCTTTGTTTTTGTTTTTTTAAATCGAAGCGAATTAAATTTTCATATTCTTTTTGCATAAATTCGGAAAGAATAGTCTTAAATAAAGATTGCATCTGTGGGACAGAAAATCTTTAGTTAAACATTTATTATCTTTTTATAATTATTTGTTATTAAATTAAAGCTAACATTAACTCTATGCGTACTATGATGTAGAATTTAAACGAAATAACTTCAAGCATGCAATTTCATGCAATAAAAGAAAAGAAGAAAATAACTCATCAGACTGTTTCTTTTTGATTTCAAAGATGGCTGCCAGCTGAAAAAAATGGCTTGAGGGCGAGCTGAACTTGATAAAACAATTAAATCGAAATTAATCGGTTTAGTAAACACGGTATATTAATTTTAATAAGAGCACGATATGTAAGCACAAATTAAACACTATGTCATGTTAATTGTAACAAAAATTTAAATTTGAGTTAGTCGTTTATTATAAAAATCACGAGAGTCAAATACGAGTATATACAAAGGTGACCATCCGTCCCGATTTTTTTAGAAGGTAAATCAGGACGGATAATAGTATTTTATCCAACTTTTGTTTAAATTAGATAGCAAAAATGTATTTTTATTGTAGAATGTCCTTAACTAATAAACCAAATGACTTGTCTTTGAAAACAACAATCGTATTTCTTCTTTATATTAAAAATCACCCTTCTTTATACATCCCTTAAAACCCTTACGAGCAGGGTATATGGGGGGGGGGCAATGTTCAGAAGCGTCCCGATTTTTGGTCAGAAAAATATGGTCACCTTAGTATATACACCAGTGATGGATCGGATATCATATTTTCTCATTTGCGGGTGAAAATGCGGATATAGAATTTTCGTCAGGTGCGGATGCGGATTTCTAATTTTCGCAAGTGCGGATGCAGATGTTAATTTTAATGAGGATGCTCCGAGGATGCATATATGAATGCCATCACTAATATACACACGTCTTAAAATAAAGAAACGTAAACTCTGCCTCAAAATATTTGGAGGGAAAAACAAAGCCGGCAGGAGAGCATCACGAGCTCTCATTGCGTGTGGACGTGTTTCACTCGCTCTGAACTTGTGATGTCCTGAAGGGCAGTATTTTGTCTGCCTGGAAGGACGGCATTTGACCTCGTCGATGAGGCCCGTTCTCAAAAAACAAACCCGACGGCTGAGATTGCTGTAGGGTATCATTCGGAATTCAATTTGAAGTTTCTTTTTATTAATAAACTACTGAATAATGGTGTTAATTCAGACATGAAAACATATGTCCCTTTTAAAATGCAATACAAATATATTTAATTTTAAGTCGTTATGACAATAATTAATTTGTTTGAAAACAGAAAATTGCTTAGTCGTTGCACTTATACTATAGTCGTTGTGACGACTTTCGACGGACGAACGAAAATTTTAGAGAAAAAGAAATGAGGTGAAACATTATGAAAAATATTCGTCGTCCAGTCATTCGAATATGTGATCATAGTGGCAAATTTAAAGTAAATAGGATAATGTCTGTGGTATATATATATATATATATATATATATATATATATATATATATATATATATATATATATATATATATATATATATATAAATATATATATATATATATATATAATATAATAAAGCAGAAATCCAATTTAATATATAATAATATTGAAATTTAAATATAGAATTTAATCTCGATCAGCTGACATGAAGGCGTCATATTTCCTGAAAGATATATATATATATATATATATATATATATATATATATATATATATATATATATATATATATATATATATATATATATATATATAATATATATATATTATATATATATATATATATATATATATTATATATATATATATATATATATATATATATATATATATATATATATATATATATATATATATATATATATATATATATATATATATATATATATATATATATATATATATATATATATATATATATATTATATAATAATATATATATATATATATATATATTATATATATATATATATAATATATATATATATATATATATATATATATATATATATATATATATATATATATATATATATATATATATATATATATATATATATATATATATAATATATATATATATATATATATATATATATATATATATATATATATATATATATATATATATATATATATATTATATATATATATATATATTATATAATATATATATATATTATATATATATATATATTATATATTATTATATATATATATATATATATATATATATATATATATATATATATATATATATATATATATATATATATATATATATATATATATATATATATATATATTATATAATTGCCCATGGGCTCAACTGTAAACTCCGATCGTTATTGTGAAACTCTCCAGAAATTGAAGAGCCGCATCCGTCGAATAAAACCAAATCATACCGTTTGCCTCTTGCGTCCGACAGTACTCAACCACATTGCAGCGCCCAGACTCTTCAGAAGCTTCAATGCTTGAACTTCGGTGTCATTTATTACCCACTCTACAATCCTGATCTGCCCCAAGTGATTTACACTTATTTCCAAAATTGAAGGCAAGTTTTCTGGGAGTGAAATTTGGTTCAGATGTTGAGATGAAGAAAACGGTGGCAGACTTGTTCCGGAAAACAGATCAAGAGTGCTTTTCAACTGATTTTAAAAAGTGGGTAAGGCAGAACAGGCGTTACCTTTCAGCTCACTCTCATATATATATATATATATATATATATATATATATATATATATATATATATATATATATATATATATATATATATATATATATATATATATATATATATATATATATATATATATTATATATGGTTAGACTGCAGTTTGAACAACACAAATATTTCAAAAACTACTTAACGTACTTTAAAAATTATAACATTTTTGGAATCTTTGTCGAATTTCAGGTAGGAAAATTATAAAATATTTGAAAATAAATTTAAAAAAAAAATGATTGTGTTAAAAAAAAAAAAAATTTTGTACGATATTTGAGGAAAAATTTGTCATTATTTTAATTATTAGTAAGGTTTTTTTTTAACGAACTCTTTTCGACTTATTTAACCTGACGACCGAAGTTGCCGTGGGATTGTGGCCTAACCGATAGCTGGTATGTTGCCGCAGGATCGTAGCCTACTGCCATATTACACCAAATATATATATATTTTCCATTTTTGTAACAAATTTCTATGCACTCGCGAACTTTACGCACCTTTAAATTCTCGGAATTTGACTCATAAAACGACGCTACCAGACGTGCGCTATTTTTCCTAAAAACTATAAATTTCGTTGTTATTAAAATAAATGTTTTTTTTTTTTAATTCCCAATCTTTCCTTATCAAATTTCTTCAAGGATTCTAAAAATATAATCCTTTTTTACGTGCGTTCAGTAGTTTATGAAATATTTGAGTGGTTCAAACTGCAGTCTGGCCTATATATATATATATATATATATATATATATATATATATATATATATTATATATATATATATATATATATATATATATATATATATATATATATATATATATATATATATATTAACAAACTAACCAAATCTATGCCTTAAAGTAGACAGTGTTTTTACAGATTTCAAATTTTCGTAACCCATATTCAAAATATTCTGTAATTCTACTTTCTTTGCATATTCATTTGCAGTATTCCTGTAAATGAATATTTCACATTAAATATATTCAATTCGTTAGACTTTTAAACTGTTCCGCAATTTTCAATCAACTTTGTTTTTTTTTTTGTCTCTTTTTCCAAAAGTACACTGCAAATCTTATAATAACGAATCGTTTTGACAAGTGACAAAAATGTCATAGCAAAATATTTTCAGATATTTTCTAATTAGAAAATAAATCTGTGAAGGTACTTTATTATGTTTAGCATGTCTTTTTCTCTATTGAAAATTTTACTGCGATATTTTTGCCACTTGTCCCAACGATTCGTTAGGATAATTTTTGCAATGTCTTAAATATAAATGAAAAGAGAAGTATCTTTATAATAATTTTGGATGTGACCAGAATTATTTATAACATAATAATTTTTGGATGTGATCAGAATTATTTATAATTTTAAGGGTAAATTTTAATTACTGTAAAGCTAATTTTAATTTATTAGAAGATAAAATTAATTTATATCCCAGTAATATTTATTTATTTACATATATTTTAATTTATTTATAATATCGATAAGAAAATTGTTCTTTATCCAAACATTTAAAGATGCATTTACAATAAATTTAATATATACATTTAAATTCTAATAAGAATTATAATTCATCTTTATAAGACCTTAATTTGATTAACTGCGAAGCATTTAGAGAAAGAGACTTTAAAATAAGAAAATGGCTCAAAAATAAGAAAAGTTCTTAAAAATTGAGTGATTTTAAAAGATAAGAAATTGGCTCAAAAATAAGAAAATTTCTTTAAAAATGAGTGATTTAAAATAAGAAATTGGCTCAAAAATAAGTTCTTAAAAATTGAGTGATTTTTAAAATAAGAAAATGGCTCAAAAATAAGAAAAGTTCTTAAAAATTGAGTGATTTTAAAAGATAAGAAATTGGCTCAAAAATAAGAAAATTTCTTTAAAAATGAGTGATTTAAAATAAGAAATTGGCTCAAAAATAAGTTCTTAAAAATGGAGTGATTTTTAAAATAAGAAAATGGCTCAAAAATAAGAAAAGTTCTTAAAAATTGAGTGATTTTAAAAGATAAGAAATTGGCTCAAAAATAAGAAAATTTCTTTAAAAATGAGTGATTTAAAATAAGAAATTGGCTCAAAAATAAGTTCTTAAAAATTGAGTGATTTTTAAAATAAGAAAATGGCTCAAAAATAAGAAAAGTTCTTAAAACTGAGAGACTTTAAAATAAGAAAATGGCTCAAAAATAAGAAAATTTCTTTAATTAAAAATGAGTGATTTAAAATAAGAAATTGGCTCAAAAATAAGTTCTTAAAAATGGAGTGATTTTTAAAATAAGAAAATGGCTCAAAAATAAGAAAAGTTCTTAAAAATGAGAGACTTTAAAATAAGAAAATGGCCCAAAAATAAGAAAATTTCTTAAAAATTAGTGACATATAAATAAGAAAATGGCTCAAAAATAAGAAAATTTCTTAAAATGAATGATTTAAAAATAATAAAATGGCTCAAAAATAAGAAAAATTCTTAAAAATAAGAAAATTTCATATTTTTCAATCTATCTCAACTTTTACCATGCACACTGTACAAAAATTTGCCCAAATTATAAAAAGATGTTATCGGAAGACGATATATTTTTATATTAGTTATTATTTTTATTATTATTATTATTATTATTATTATTATTATTATTATTATTATTATTATTTTTATTATTATTATTTTTTTATAATTAGTTTTGGTAAAGGTGTAGATTGTTTCTGAGTTTCGATTTTTAGAAAATATCGATATTCGAAAATATCGAAGCTGCCGTAAAAGAGGCCTAACCTGTACAAGAACGTTGCCGCGAGATACAGCCCTACGGCCCTATTACACCACACATACACACAATTATTATTACTTACTTTTCTAGCGTACTTAGTTCGACTTTTCATAACCTGAACTACCGAAGTTGCCGTAAAAGAGGCCTAACCTATACAGGTAAGGATATCGATTAAAATTAAATATCGATATAAAAAATATCGATATAAAAAATATCGAAACTCAGAAACAATCTACACCTAAGCCATTATTATTATTATTATTATTATTATTATTATGATTATTATTATTATCATCGTTGTTTTTGTTAGTCGCTGTTTCTCTTAAATGTTCCTCGTTTTTAAAATGTTTTTCTTGATAATAATGTAGGTTTGTAAGACTACGAGACTTCGGCTTTAACGTCTTCACAAATGATTCATGCTTTGACGCTAAAAAGTAGGGTAGTGTTCTGTGAGATGAACAAATTCGTTTTTCCTTCAATTTAAAAACTTTCTCCCCCACAATGCATTCATTATTCGGGTTAAAGATGATGATTATCGGAAATGTAATCATCGATTTTTTCTTCTCTAATGCTCATGCTCATATAACTGTAAATTCATATATATATATATATATATATATATATATATATATATATATATATATATATATATATATATATATATATATATATATATATATATATATATATATATATATATATATATATATATATATATATATAATATATATATTATATATTGTAAAAAACAGATTTCAGTTAAAATCCATTATTTTCTTAGGAAAAACTAGTTTTAACTATCTCTTTTAGATTAGGTTAGATTAAGCTAGATTAAGTTAGGTTTAAAGTTAAGTTTAAGTTAGGTTTAAGTTAGGTTATCTAGAATTGGTTAAAGGATAGTTAAATACTAGTTTACAATTTGTGAATTACAATTATTTACTTGAAGCATTTTCCTTCATTTAATATTTCATGTTGCATTTGCAAACATGAAGATTACCAAAGGATTATTGTAGTTTGGGATTATCTCTTCTCATTGCATATATATATATATATATATATATATATATATATATATATATATATATATATATATATATATATATATATATATATATATATATATATATATATATATATATATATATATATATATATATATATATATATATATATATATTTCTCATTTTACCATATTAGGGAAATTTGAAAAAATGAGAGAGAAAATAAATATTTATTAATGTTTAAAATGTCGAAACAAAGGAAACGGAGGCTCCGTAATTTACGGTCTTAAACCACAAGGGACAATTTCTTTAAAAAAAAAAAAAAAAAAAAAAAAAAATTTGGAAAGTAAGCCAATATATTTAAAAAAGGTAAAATAAATTTAAAGTATTTATGCCTATAGAAAATAAATGGTTTAAAAAAAAAAAAAAAAAATCCTCCCCCCCCAAAAAAAAAAATTTTTTTTTTTTTTTTTTTTTTTTTTTTTTTTTTTTTAAACTTTCTTTCAAAAAAAAAAAAAAAAAAAAAATTTATTGATCGTAAATACTGACAGACTAAAGGTCATACTGATGGATAGAATTGAAGGATTTATGTATCAATCGTCAGAATAGTATAGCGATGGATGGAAGAGATTAATGTTATGTATAATGATGGATATAAGGATAAGTAAAAGACACTGATGCTTCTACCGTGGCATAACGGTTGAGACTTGCTTGAATCCTTGTAAGAAACTTTTTAGAAAATTCCCCTCCTAGAATATGGAAATGCCCATGAGACGCAAACTTTAATAATAATAATAATAATAATAATAATAAAGTATTTTAGAGTAATTTTTTGTTGCGTAATAAAAATATGAAGAATCAAATAATGAAGAATGAAATGGAAATGTAATTTTATGGAAAATATAATTTTATGGAAATATAATTTTATAGAAATGTAATTTTATATAAATGCAATTTTATATAAATGCAATTATATGAAAAAGTAATTTTACGGAAATATAATTTTATGGGAGTGCAATTTTATAGAAATATAATTTAATGGAAAATATTAATTTATGGAAATCTAATTTAATGAAAATATAATTAGAAAATTCAAATTATGAAATTTGTCAACAGTTTCAACAGGTAAAATTTTGAAGAAATAATTCAATGAAGTAAAATTTTATAAAAAAAATAAAATAAAAAAAAAAAAAGTAAATAAATTTTGGCAATAAAAATGCAAATATATTTTTCGTAGAACAGATAAAAGTAAAAAAAAAATAAATAAAAAAAAATAAAGCCCAAAACTTTTTTAACGTGAGGAGCAAAAAAAGTTTTAGTCGGATTACTTTTTGGATATTTTAATTGAAATATTAATCGTTTTCACATTCAGAAAAAAAAATTTAACAGTTTTCATTTCACATCAAGACGAGCCCCATAATTACAAGTAGTAAGTAATAAAAAGAAAGAAAAATTATCACAAAAAATGAAATAATAGTAATAATAATAATAATAATAATAATAATAATAATAATAATAATAATAATAATAATAATAATAATAATAATAAGTAACTACCATATTGTAACCTCGACATCACGTAAACAGGCGGATTACGATCTGTACGTGTTCGCTGGAATTTCATTGTGATGATGTCACCTTCCATCTTACAAAGTTTGTAAACATCGATGTGAATCACCCTGTATACGGGTACAGGGTGGTACGAGTCAAAATATTTCAGAAGAATTATTTTCAAACTCGAGTAATGTGATTATATATTTTTTGGAGCATTTTTAACACTTTATTTCTATACCATAACACACATATGAATTTCGAATTAGGGGTGACTAAACTTAAACTTAATTAAACTTAAATTTAATTAAACTTAACTAAACTTAATTAATCTTGATTAAACTTAAACTTAATTAAACTTTAAATAAACTTAGCTAAACTTATTTAAACTTGATTAAACTTAATTAAACTTAATTAAACTTAAGTAAACTTACTTAAACAATTCAATTAGATTAAGCATAAATTTAATTAAACTTAAACTAATCTAAACTTAATTAACCTTAATTTAACAAAACTTAAACCCTTTTTCATAAAATTTAATCAAAAATTAATAAATTTCTGATATAGAAATTCACATATTAAACAAAACGTTAAAAGTGATAACCTTAATATATATATATATATATATATATATATATATATATATATATATATATATAGGTTATATATATATATATATATATATATATATATATATATATATATATATATATATATATATATATATATATATATATATATATATATATATATATATATATATATATATATATAAAATGTGTATGTGTGTGTTTTGTGCGTGCGTGTGCACTGTAAATTAAAAATGGATTGTTTAAAACAATTAATTGTTTTCAAATCATTTATAAATAATTGGTAAATGCTTGAATAACAGGAAATTACCCGGCAAGCATTTAAAATGTTTAGTTTTTTTTATTTGTTTATTTTAACCAATATTAAATTCCACCCCAGAAATAGAGGTTAAATATATATATATATATATATATATATATATATATATATATATATATATATATATATATATATATATATATATATATATATATATATATATATATATATATATATATATATATATATATATATAGTTGGCAAGGTAATTAAATCCGAGGTGGATAGGGGTAGGGGGACGGGAAGGCCAAAGTGGAGATGAATGGATGGAGTGAGAGAGATTTTGGGTGGAAAGAATTTCAGTTTAGAAGACGGTAGAAGACTTGCGGAGAACACAGTGAGATGGAGGGCGGTGGTGAAAGGGGTTTAAAGGTAAGAATGGGTATTTTGTAAGGGAATTGTGGCGGGCACCACCCCACGAAAGTGGGAAAGGTGTTAAGTGAAATAAATAAATAAATATATATATATATATATATATATATATATATATATATATATATATATATATATATATATATATATATATATATATATATATATATATATTATATATATATATTAGGGATGGAGTGAAGTATCGGTATCGGTATCGGTAAGTATCGGCATATTTTCCGATACTGTATCGGTATCGGTATTGACCTTTTCAGTATCGGTATCGGTATCGGCAAAATTTTTAGATAGGAGTAAAGTATCGGTATCGGTATCGGTAGTAGTATCGGCAAGTATCGGCATATTTTTAGGTATCGGGTATAGGGTATCGGTATCGGGCAATTTTTAGGTATCGGTATCGGTATCGGTAAAAATTTTGGTATCGCTCCATCCCTAATATATAATATATATATATATATATATATATATATATATATATATATATATATATATATATATATATATATATATATATATATATATATATATATATATATATATATATATATATATATATATATATATAATAATATATATATTGTTTAATGTGTGTTGGAGAGAAGGGAGAGTGCCTCAGGAGTGGCAGGACTCTTGCATTGTACCTATATACAAAGGAAAAGGTGATAAGATGGTGTGTAAAAATTATAGGGGTATTAGTCTGCTGAGCGTGATTGGAAAGATTTATGCGAAGGTGTTAGTGAGGAGAATGAAAGAATTGACAAGTGAGGGAATGGGTGAGGAACAAGGGGTTTTTAGGGAGGGTAGGGGGTGTGTGGACCAGGTATTCACACTGAGATTGATTACAGAGAAATTGCGTGAAAAAAATAAAATGGGGTATGTATGTTTTCTGGATTTTGAAAAAGCATATGATAGAGTATGCAGGAGAAAGCTATTCGAAATATTAATGGAAAGGGGATTGAAAGGGAAATTACTAAAGGGGGTGAAAGCTTTTTATGCAAATTGTAGGTCAAGAGTGAGGGTGAAGAGAGAACTTTCAGACTGGTTTAGCATAGGAGTGGGATTGAGACAGGGGTGTGTTATGTCGCCATGGCTATTTCAATCTATTGATGGATGGTGTAGTCAGGGAAATGGAGAGAGAAGGGAAGGGCATTAGGTTGAGTAACATGGAGGGTGAATGGGATGTGAATGTTTTACTTTTTGCAGATGATGCGGTGTTGGTGGCAGATTCTGAAGAAAAGTTGAGAAAACTTATGAGAGAGTTTGAGAGGAAATGTGTAAATATGAGATTGAAAGTCAATCCAGGGAAGAGTAAAGTTATGAAGATTGGAGGTGGGGATGAGGAGATGTGGAGGGAGGATTGGGGGGGTGTAGAAGTGGGGGGAAGGAAACTTGAGGAGGTGAATGAATTCAAATATCTAGGAATGTTGGTGGAAGGTAAGGGTGGGACGGAAAAAGAAATAAAGAATAGAGTGGTAGAGGGAATGAAAGTGTTGGGGGTCTAAGAGAAGTATGGAAGAAAGGAAAAATTTCAAAAGAAATAAAGATAAGAATGTTTGAATGTATGTGCTTACCTTCTGTAATGTATGGATGTGAAACATGGATGTTAAGTGCTAGAGCGAGGAAAAGTTTGAATGTCTTTGAGATGAAAGGTTTGAGAGTAATATGTAAATTAAGAAGGATGGATAGGATTAGAAATGACAGAATAAGAGAGATGTGTAAATGGAAGAGGGGTTTAATTGCTAGAGCAGAGGAAGGTGTGCTAAAATGGTTTGGACATATGTGTAGAATGAATGAGAACAGAATGGTGGGCAAGGTACTTAGATCCGAGGTGGAAGGTGGTAGGGGGAGGGGAAGGCCAAAGTGGAGATGGATGGATGGAGTTAGAGAGATTTTGGGTGGAAGGAATTTGAGTTTAGAAGAGGGTAGAAGACTTGCGGAGGACAGAGTGAGATGGAGGGCGGTGGTGAAAGGGGTTGAAAGATAAGAATGGGTATGTTTGTAAGGGAATTATGGCGGGCACCACCCCACGAAAGTGGGAAGGGTGATGGCGAAATAAATAAATAAATAAATAAATAAATATATATATAATATAAATAAATAAATAAATATATATATATATATATATATATATATATATATATATATATATATATATATATATATATATATATATATATATATATATATATATATAGCACAAGTAATTACCCATCAGAGGATTCTATTTCAAGGAATATAATAACTCGCCTGTCAAGAGCTGTGTTAATAGAAGACAGGTGAGATAATGAAACTCTGATAACATACATTGTATTTGTTTTTAATGAGTTTCGTATGATTAAGATGGGTTAATAAATAGTGATATTTATTATGAAACTATATATATATATATATATATATATATATATATATATATATATATATATATATATATATATATATATATATATATATATATATATATATATATATATAATACTGTTAATATTAAAATGGGAGAAATGGTACTAAACATGGTGAAGAAGATTTTGTAGATATCGATAAAATCAAATCATTAGGAAAAATATATAAGTTATTTTTGCTAAAACAAATCGTTATAGAAATCTATAATGATAATAATAATAATAATAATAATAATAATAATAATAATAATAATAATAATAATAATAATAATAATAATAATAATAACAATAATAATAATAATATTAATAATAATAATTGCAATATATATATATATATATATATATATATATATATATATATATATATATATATATATATATATATATATATATATATATATATATATATATATATATATATATATATATTTATTATTATTATTATTATTGTTAAATGGAAAAATATATTTAATAATAATAAAAATAAGTTTCAAAGGGTGCCTTTCTTGGAAATATTTTTTCTTTGTATTATTCTTTTCATCAAAGACTTTTTAAAAAGTTGAAAAACTATTTTGGTAAGATAAATAAGAATCAGTCTTTTGTTTTAAAGGCATTATTTTGTTAATATACAATTTTTGAACTTTTAATAATGCAACGGACACCAACATAAACTTAGAAGCCCACATACATACACAAACACATTCACACACGTACAAAATATATTTTTATATTAGTGATAACATCCGCATCCTCATCAGCAGATGAGGAACATCCTCATCAAAATTAACATCCTCATCCGCATCAGCATTTTCGAAAATTCTACATCCTCATAGGCGTCCGCATCCACACTTGACGAAAGTTCTGCATCTACATTCGTATTTCACTAAAATTCTACATTAGCATCCAAAAATGAGAAAATATAACGTCAGATCCATCACTAATTAATATATTTAATAAGTTTAAATACACTGAAACTATCAATTCAATAAAACATTAAAAGGTAAAACGTTAAAACGAGGTAAAAAAAAAAAGGTTAAAAATAGGAAAAAAATAAAGTTAGAGATTAAAACGACCGTCAAATCAAAGAAAGTTGGGAAAATAAGAGATAAAGGGAAAGTACTCCTGACTTTAACAATGCGGATTTTAGAGTGGCCATATTGGCGTATTGGCTTAGTCAGGGGTCAGGGTGGTGGAAAACAGAAAAAATGAGTGTCTTAAAGCTTGCCGTATGAGTCAAACTCAATATAGGAGGAATGCAACTTTAAAATTCAGAAGAATCCAATGAAATAGCGATAGAATAAGAATAGTAATACAATATTTCAATGAGCAAAAAAAAAAAAAAAAAAAAAGTAGAAAGTTTTTAAATATATCAAAAAGAACTGCTAAGAGGAAAAAAACCCAGATTCTACCTTTTCAGGTAGGGTAGTGTAAGTGATACTTGTGTCGTACTCCATACAGAGGCAAAATACATAAAGAGGAAGCAAGTGGAGTGATGGGAAATAATTTTGAACGCTCCCCATAAACAAAATCTCTAAGATACTTCATTTGTAAAGGTAAAATGATTCCTATTAGAGATCACGAAGAGCAGACGAGGGTTCGAGTTGTGTGTTTTCGAAAGTGTTATAGTTTTGTGGAAGAATAAATCGAGTAGAAAAAGAAAAAGGAACTGAGTATTTGAAGCATTGAAAACTAATTTGCTTTGTCTGCCTCAGTTATTATTCGGGAGAGATCAGAAGTTGACAGATCCAACACCATCTTCCTAGCCTCATATATATATATATATATATATATATATATATATATATATATATATATATATATATATATATATATATATATATATATATATATATATATATATATATATATATATATATATATGGTTTAACTCTCTTAGTGTAAGGTTGTGCTTGTTAGAGCTCCAATGCTGGTGTGTGTGTTTTGTTTGTTTTTTTTTTTTTCTTAAGTGTGTGTTGTGTTTTTAACTTTTCTTTAAGTGCATAGTGTTTTAATCTTTTAGTGTTTTAATCTCTTGGTGTTTTAAATTAATTATAGGTTATTTTTTATTGTCTGCGAAGATCGTCATTTTCAGATAAGTATTGTTTTAAGCTAAGTAAACTTTTACCATTTTAAATTTACTATATATTTTCTTCGGTCTTTTAACTGAACTTCCTTAGCAAGTTACTTTACAATTTCTTTTGATAATTATAGCTTTATTATTTTTAATTATTGATTTTTTTGATAGTTTTAATAATTTTAATATTGGTTATTTTGTTTTTAATGTTAGTTTACGATACTGTGTGCTTGCGTGAGTGCGTGTGTGCGTGTGTGCGTTAGTGTGTGTATGCGTGCGTTCGTGCGTGTGTCCGTGATTGTGTGTGTCTGCGTTTTTTTTTTTTTTAAATGTCTAATCTGTGTGTTCGTGGGGTTGGGCGTAGGCGGGGGCTTTCTATTACCTTTGCTAATGTCCATGGCCTTCGATCTAATTTAGCGTCTGTTGAACACCACCTCTCTTCCTCTCGTCCTAACCTATTGCTTCTGTCTGAGACCCAGCTGGACAGGGATTCCTTCTCTAGTAATCTTAATATCTCTGACTACAACTTTTTTCACAATTTCCGTCTAAATGGTGGAGTCTGTGCCTATATTAACATTAACACTCCTGTGACACGTCTCGAAAATCTAGAATCTCCTAATTTCGATGTTTTATGGCTAAAAATCTGTCTTCCTACTACTACTATTATCTTGTGTTTCTGCTACTGCTCCCCTAATGGAACAGATTTTCCAGTTTTTTTTCAATATCTTACTACTACTCACGAGACTGTCACTTCTTCTCATCCAAATGCTGAAGTCCTCTATTTAGGGGATTTCAACGTACACCACACTGAGTGGTTGGGCTCCTCTCATACTGATACAGGTGGGAGGGAGGCCAAATCATTCAGCATTCTTAATGATCTGGAGCAGTTGATTAGGGAACCCACACACATTCCAGATCGTCCTAACCAATTCTTGAATACACTTGATTTATGCTTCACCACTACTCCTTCTAGTTATAAATACACCATTTTCCCTCCTATTGGTAACTCTGACCATAATCTTATAGCTCTTAATTATAATGCTTTCTCTCCAACAGCTCCACCATGCCCTAAACGTATTTTCTGGCACTTTAATCGGGCTAATTGGGGGGCAATGCGCCGCTTCTTTGCTAACTATCATTGGAGTGAATCTTGCTTTGTCTCGGGGGACGCTTCTGTCTCTGCTGAAAAGGTAGGGGCCGTAATCCTTGACGGGATGGGCAGATTCATTCCATCTTCAACTAAATCTTTTTCTCCTCAAAATCCTTGGTTCGATGGCAATTGTTCTCTTGCCATTCGGGAGAGAGACAATGCTTATCGTGAATGGAAAAACTCTCCTTCTCCTATCACTCTTGCTAATTTTCATTCAGCTCGGAATCGCTGCAGGGATGTTCTTCGACGGACTAAGCGTACTTTCATTAAAAGGAAGTGCGCTGACCTCCATGACTCTCCTACTGATAAAAATTTATGGCCTCTTGTCAAAAATATCTCTAACAACTTCTGTAAATCTGCCTTTCCTCCTCTTATTCGCTCTGATGGTTCTGTAGCTAATACTCCTTCTGAAAAGGCTAATCTCTTCGGCCTCCTTTTTTCATCTAATTCCACCCTGCTCGATTCTGGCATCCCTCCTCCTACTCCTTCTCCTCTCAGGTGTCCCATGCCTCTACCTATAATTACTCATGATCGGGTGCATGGGATCCTGAAATCTATGAACGTCAGGAAGGCCAGTGGCCCGGATGGCATTCCCAATCGTGTTCTGAGGGAGTGTGCTTTCGAGTTGGCCCCTGTCCTCGTTCAGCTCTACTCTCTATGCCTTAATACTAATACTTTTCCTCTATGCTGGAAGCGTGCGTTTGTTCAGCCGATCCCGAAAAAAGGTAGCCGTTCTGACCCTTCTAACTATCGACCTATAGCTCTCACTTGTGTTCTATCTAAAATTTTTGAAACTCTCCTCAACTCTCATTTCCTGGATCATTTGGAGTCTCATTCTCTTCTTTCTGATCACCAGTATGGCTTTCGTCGCTCGAGGTCAACTGGTGACATACTTTCCTATCTTACTGATCTATGGTCTTCTGCCCATAGGGACTTTGGGGAGTCTTGTGTGGTGGCGCTTGACATATCCAAGGCTTTCGACCGGGTATGGCATGCGTCACTACTCTCCTAAGCTAACTTCCTTTGGGTTTCCTCCTTCCCTTTGCTTACTCTTGTCTAGTTTTCTCTCAGATCGTTCCATTTCGGCAGTTGTAGATGGAGCGACCTCTTCCTCCTTTTCTGTCAACTGTGGTGTTCCTCAGGGTTCTGTTTTATCTCCAACCTTATTCTTACTTTTCATTAACGATCTTCTCCACTGCACTTCTAACTCTGTTCACTCTTATGCTGATGATTCAACTCTGCATTCTTCTACTCATTTCAAATCTGCTCCCTCTTTTGCTTCTAGACTTGCTTCTCGTCTTCAACTTTCCGATTCCATTCTTGCCGATCTGGTTGGGATTTCCCGGTGGGGTCATAGCAACCTTGTAAAATTCAACTCTTTAAAAACTCAACTTCTTCACATCTCCCTCTCAAAAACACCTCCGAACTTTCCTATCCTCTTCGATGGCTCTCCCGTCTCACCTGTAAATAACATTAACATTCTTGGTCTAAACATAAACAACAAACTGTCTTGGAAACCACATATTACAATGGTTGCTAAAGCGGCCTCTAAGAAGCTGGGAGTCCTGTTCAGATTGCGAGAATTTTTTTCTTCTGAGCAGTTACTCCAAATATAAGGGTCTTATTCGTCCTTGTATGGAGTACTGTTCTCACATTTGGGGGGGCTCCAGCTCCTCCTCTCTTCTGGATAGGGTTGAGTCAAAAGCTAAGAGATTAATAAACTGTCCCCTACTTTCAAACTCACTTGACCCTCTGTCTCTGCGACGTGACGTTGGCGCGCTATCTCTTTTCTACAGGTACTACAATGGCAGGTGCTCGAGGGAATTGGCCTCTCGCATTTCTCCACCGTTGCGTCGTCCTCGTTGCACAAGGGGTGCCATGCTTTCGCACCAATTTTGTGTGGACGTAGGAAATCCCAGGCTAGCCCGTTGTGGTACCTCCTTCTTTCCAGCCACCTCTATTCTGTGGAACTCTCTACCATCATTTATTTTTCCTCCTGTATTTAATCTTCCTCTCTTCAAGGCTTCCGTCTGCGCCCACCTGAGGGCTGTGCGTTAGGTGTGTGTGTGTGTGTGTTTGAATGAGCTTTGTGCATGTGTGTGTGCCCCCTCCTTGAAAAGGGCTCTGCCCGTTAGTGGTGGCGTTCTGTAAAAAATATATATATATATATATATATATATATATATATATATATATATATATATATATATATATATATATATATATATATATATATATATATATATATATATATATATATATATATTATATAATATTATTATAAATAAACTAAAAATATTCTGAAACCTTCCAGTAAAAGATACTCTTATAGTTCAAAAAAAAAAAAAAAAAAAAAAAAGTGCCAAAATGCAAAGTATGCCAAAAATGCAAAGAACGAAAGATTTTCTGATCAAACATTGATAGTTTTTCTGTTGCTTTCCTAATGCTTTTGGATCAGAATTCTGTTTGGTTTTCAAAAGAAAAAAAAGAACAAAATATTTTCTTCATCTTGAAATCAAAGAAAGAGCTTTTGAGAGACTATCCCTAAAAGGTTGTAAAAATCCATTTTCCAATATTTTTACTGTCTTAGGCACAAACAAACGAACACACACACACACCACACATATATATATATATATATATATATATATATATATATATATATATATATATATATATATATATATATATATATATATATATATATATATATATAATATATATATATATATATATATTATATATATATATATATATCCTCAGATGGGAAAAGGCCAGAGGTCTACCAATTTCCCCAGAGTTGGGAAAAAAAAAATTGGTTTAAAGGCCGACATGTCCAGATACACGGCGTTTGAAAGTATGCAAGTCAAAGGAAGTTGAGAAAACACATAAAGGGAGTGTGTTCCAGACTTTGCCAGTAGAGAATATATAAGATCACAGACTAAAAATATACAGTTAAACCATCAAATACGTGAAATGGTTCTTCTTTAGCTCCTCGTTCAGGGTAATTTTCGCTAAAAATGAAAACGGCAATGTTTTCATATTCCCCTGCTCCCCCATTCGCAGTACAACATGACGTCACGAAATGCAGCCAATTAAGTGCACGTTCAATATATATATATATATATATATATATATATATATATATATATATATATATATATATATATATATATATATATATATATATATATATATATATATATATATATATATATATATATATATATATATATATAGGCCAGACTTTACATTAGCATCCACCCATAACTGAAAAACTACTAATCATACGTTAAAAACGATTATATTTTTGAAATCCTTGTCGAATTTTAGGTAAGAAAAATTGGGAAATAAAAAATAATTTCTTATAATAAATTTTTTTACATAAGTAAATTTTACTTTTTTATAAGCCTCGCAAAAATCGTAGGTGAGGCAATGTCAGTTTTTTTAAATCTTTTTTTAGAAATTGGAAAACATGGGAAATACCCCAAATCGTCGACAGGAAAAGTAGTCGACGATATCATCATCACTCACGGGTCGGGGGGTATGGGGGGCAGAGCCCCCCGTAGACAAATGAATCGGTATAGCACCAAAATTAAATTTT
>SEYY01008436.1:7500-12850 GCA_009176605.1 Armadillidium nasatum | reverse complement strand
ATGAAATATAAGTTGCGTGAACTTCAGAAATTTGAAGACGACGGTAATCCCTGAAGGCAGCATCCTTGCAGCGATGGCGTGAGAACAAGTAGAGTTAAACCAAGGTTTGTTGGGTTTAGTAGAAGGGAAAGAAAATGGAATGTACGCCTCTATGCCGGAGAGAACCACCTCGGTTATGCGTTCAGCACACTCCAAGGGATCACTTCCACGGAAGCAATAATCATTCCACGAGAAATCAAAGAAGTACGACCGCAAGTCCGACTAGCTTGCGGCACCGAAATGCCACAAACCTTTCCTTTCAATAGAAGTGGGTCTCTCTTGCGGAAGACTTGAACAGATAGGAGAGGATACGAGATAAGTGATCGGAGGAACCAGGAAGGAAAGAGTTTAAGTATAAGGAGAAGGATTAGAAGTTAGAAAAAGGTCTAAAATGTTGGGTTCATCTCCAAGACGATCAGGGATGCGATAGGGAGCTGCACCAACTGCTCAAGGTCGTTTTGGAAGCAAAATGGAGGACGTTCACCAGCTTATCATGAGAACTAGAAGAAAGCCATTGGCGGTGGTGAACATTGAAATCACCTATTATGATGATTTCCGAAAAAGGAGAAGAATAGAAAATGTGTTCTATTTTGGAGTTTGTATAGTCAAAGAATTTGGATAGTCGTAGAATTAATAGATAAATACAAATGAATTTAGTCGTAGAAGGAGAAGCCTAAAATTCGACTCCAAAATAGAGACACGAGAACAAACGACATCATTGCGCACATCTGCGCAACATCCGCCTTTGGCTGAAAATTGAGAATGGAGACAGTAGGAGGAAACAGAACAGGGTTTGCTATCAGATCGCTCAAACATCTGAGTTTCGGTCAAGAATAAGAGGTGAGGTCTAGAAGAAGAGAGGTGATGTTCAACAAAGTGGAAATTGGAGTGAAGACCGCGAATGTTGTAGAAATTAATGAAAAAAATAGACTGTGCATACGGAACAGCCAGCTGCAAATTCCTGGTGGCATCGACCCCCATCACCAGAGGCCACCAACTCCCAAGTGGTGATGGGGGAAGGAGTGGATGAGGGGCTATCTTTGGAATCTGCCCCTATTGGATTCTTTGAGGCTACCAAAGTTGACGCTATAATTATAGTGTTTATTGTGTGTAAAAGGAGAGCCTACTCCGTGTAGAAGGAAGTGTACATGAGCGCAAAAAGGAGCGTACCATAGGGCCCCAGGATGTGATGGGAAGTACCCTTAACATCCCGTATACCCGTTGGGGGCATATATATATATATATATATATATATATATATATATATATATATATATATAATATATATATATATATATATATATATATATATATATATATATATATATATATATAATATATATATATATAATCATTTTGTTCAAAAACTTTTTACCTTCAACTGTTATTACCAAATATTTTGACTTTAATTATTTTTTAATTTCACAAAGATAATTTAAAAATAATCAATCTTTAAATAATATGACATTCGCTCCTCACGTATTATTTTCATTATCAAATAATAATAATGATAATAATAATAATATAATAGTAACAATATTAATTAATAATAATAATAATAATAATAATAATAATAATAATAATAATAATAATAATAATAATAATAATAATAATGAAAATAAACAAAAAAAAAAAAAAAAAAAAAAAAAAAAAAAAAAAAAAAAAAAAAAAAAATAAAAATAATAATAATAATAATAATAATAATAATAATAATAATAATAATAATAATAATAATAATAATAATAATAATAATAATAATAATTCAAATTCAAATTCAAAATTCATTATTCATTGAACGTATACTGTGCATTATAATTTACATATTTAGTATATCCTATACTACTAACTGTTTTGGAATAATAATAATAATAATAATAATAATAATAATAATAATAATAATGAAGTGAATGTACAGTTCCCTGAAAAGGGGACTTCTAAGGTGATATACATTGATTTCCACTGAGCACCAAAGTTTAGTAGTTAAATAATTTTTTTAATTTTATTATTAAAAAGTAAATACTAAAATGGTTCATATAACAAAATAAGTGATAAAGATAATCCTAATTAAAATGCAAATGCATTAAAAATTAGTAACAGTGAAAATAGGAAGAACGATACTAATTCTAATAATAATAATAATAATAATAATAATAATAAAAATAATAAAAATAATAATAATAATAATAATAATAATAATAATAATAATAATAATAATGATGATGAGAGGAAGAAGATTATTCACAAATATAATAATGATCATAATATAATAATAATCATAAAATTATGATAAAGAAGTACTAATAATATTAACAACTATAATAATAATAACGATGATAATAATAATAAAAAATTAATAACAACAGTAATAAGGCTTATAATACTAATTCCAAAGCTAACTTCAATTACGGCAGTAATTTAAAAGTATTAGTAGAATTATCAATAATAAAAGTAAGGACAATACCAAGCATAATAATAATAAAATAACAACAGAATAATAACAGTAATATTATTGATAATAGCAAAAACCGTAGTAATAATAGAAATAATAATTGATATATAATAGTAATAATAAGATCAATAAAGGTGTAGCGTAATATCATTTACAGTAGTGTTAGTAGTAATTACGAGACGGAAGTAACCACAACATTATGATAATAATTAAAATAATAACAATATTAATAGTATAATAATATCTGTAATATCTTGTAATAATAATATTTATATAAGTAACGAAACATTAATAATAATAATAATAATAATAATAATAATAATAATAATAATAATAATAATAATAATAATAATAATAATAATAATAATAATAATAATAATAATAATAATAATAATAATAATTCAAATTCAAATTCAAATTCAAATTTTTTATTCATTTAACGTACATTATAAATTACAGTAATATTTATCAGGTCTTATACTACTAACTATATTATAATAATAACAATAATAATAGTAATGAAGTGACTGTACAGTTCTCTGAAAAGGGACTTCTAAGGGAATACACATTAGTTTCCATTGAGCCCCAAGGTTTAGTAGTTAAATAAGTTTTTAATTTTATTATTAAAAAAGTAAATACTAAAATGGTGTATAAAATAAATGAGTAATAAAGATAATGGTAATTAAAATACAAATATTATGTAAAATTAATAATAGTGAAATTAGTAATAACAATACTAATTCTAATAATAATAATAATAATAATAATAATAATAATAATAATAATAATAATAATAATAATAAAAATAACAAAATCATTTATTGAAATCGTGAAAGAATGCCCAAAGAAATTACCCCCATGTTTTCCTTTGGGTTTATTCTTCTGGTTAGACACAGTATGTGTGCATTTTGGAGTTACAATTTTCTCAAAAAATATAATAGCAATAATAATAATGATAATAATAATAATAATTATAATAATAATAATAATAATAATAATAATAATAATAATAATAATAATAATAATAATAATAATAATAATAATAATAATAATAATAATAATAATAATAATCATTTTAGAAAATATCAATCGTCATTTGTCTTCGTATAATTATCGTACGATTTTCTACAGGCTCATAGCACCTTCCTGACATTTTTATTAACTTCTTTTGTTTTTGTTTTTTTTTTGTTTGTTTTTTTTTAGAATAATTCTAATGAAGTGTGGTGGCATAACAGCTGTCCTGGGCTAGACAGATGAATAAGGCTGGATATTTAAGCACACGCACTTCAACAACAGATTTTATTTTGATAGGTAACCAAAGAAGGAAATAATATCGTACAGGAACCCAGCTATAGGAAATATAATTCACGTAAGTAATTTGCAACATATGTGTCAATGAAATAACCATGGCACATTCTCTATCTCAGGAAAACCAGTAGAGTAATGCACTCGAGCTGTCGGATGACACCTTGCAGTTGAAGTTTCTGTAGTTGCAGGGAATTATGCTCATGTCTGTGGCCAGTCAAAACATGAAAGAAACGTCCCTTTAGGAAATTGCGGAGTGACGAACGGCAAGATAAATCGCAAGAAGCTCGTGACTGAATGCACTGTACCTTGTCTCAGCCAGTTGTAACTTCTTGGAAAAAAAAGCATTATCCACCCAAATCCCATTCTGGTACTGCTGCAAGATAATTCCAACCGAAAAATTAGTGGCGTCGTCCTGGATGAGAGTGGGGGAAGAGTCTTGCTAATACAAAAGAAGTTGTGCATCAGCAAGTGTAGAATTTGTGTAAATTTCCTGATGAGCAGTGTTGGTCCAAGGTACCATGATGGACTTGTCTCTTTTCTGCTTCTTAAGAAGAGAAGTAAGAGATGCAAGAAGGGCTACTGCCGAAAGAATTAAGCGATGAAAAAGGTTATCATGCCGAGGAAGTTGACGATGATTTTCAGGCAGTTTAAAATTCCGAACACTAAGAAACTATCCTGAAGCGGCAAAATTCCTTGCGCAGAGATTGTGTGTCCTTGAAAGCTGAGGGACTCAGCCACTAGAACATATTTGTCAGGGTTCACCCTGATCTCTAGTTCTTGCAGTCTTGAGAAAACACACGAATATGTTATTTGTGAAGTTTGGGAGATAAACTAGCGATGAGAAGATCATCTAAATAAACCCAGCAGAAAGTAAGTCTGCGGATCACAGAATCCATGAACCTCTGGAATGTCTAAGCTGCAATGCAAAGTCCACAGGGCATACGAAGAAATTTGAACAGACCAAGTGAGTTTTCACAGCTGTTTACGAACTGGCGCGACGGGGATTTGATGGTAAGCACGAACCAGCTCCACTTTAGAAAAGTCAGAACAGCCATGAAAGTGAAACTTGAGTTTCTGTATGTATGGCAGGTGGTACCGGTCGGGCACAGTTGTTACGTTCAGAGCACGATAATCCCTACAAGAACTCCAGTCACCAGGAGTGGCTTTGGGAGCCAAATGCATGGGAGAACTTCACTCATATTTGGAAGGACGAGTGATACCGAGTTCTAGAATGTGGTCAAACTCTGCGCGTGCAATCTTAAGACTCTCAGGAGAAAGACGACGAGGACGAACAAAAGTTGGTGCGCCACATTATTTTTCACCTTAATGTGAAAGAATCAGACTTGAGAAGCGAATAAAATTCCTGTAAAATAATAGAGGAAAACAGAAGATGGGGAAAAATTAGGTCCAACTGTGGAGATCCAATTGTGTTGAGTAGCGGCGAAGTCATCTCTAGCCTTGAGAGACGTGGATCCATCGACTAAACGTCATTTGCGAAGGTCCAATACAAGGTTGAAATACTCTAAGAAATCGGCACCAAGGATCGATTACTGA
>SEYY01008434.1:0-14190 GCA_009176605.1 Armadillidium nasatum | reverse complement strand
TGATGCATTTCCCATACATGGGTAAACAACACTTATAAAGAGCAAGAAACTGGGGTGGTGTGAAGAAATTATGAAGGCTACTCAAAACACCTAACCTCTTAAAAGCTTGTATAGGATGAGAAGCAATATAATCTTTCCAAGAAAGATCACAGTAAAAGAAACACCAAGAATATTAAGGACAGATGAATGTTTGAGTTGTGTGATTTTGAAGAAGATATATAGTTGTGTGGAAGATTGTGTCGAGCAGAGAGATGGAGGAATTGAGTTTTGGTGGCATTGAAAACAAAAATATTTTCCCTTCCCCAATTTGAAATGCGAGATAGATCAGGGATCAGTTGCCGCAAGGCTACCTCCCTTGCTTCTATTAACTGCTGTTGGGAGAGCTGCCTTTCAAATTAAAAAGATTAATAAAAAGTGGAATCATCGGTCATAGGAGTGGATAGGAAATGAAGTAAGAGAGAGAAGGTTATTAATGAAAAAAAAAAAAAAAGGGGGGGGGGGTTGGGGATTAGAAAGTTTGGAAATCAAAGCTTTGCCACAGACTCTACCGAAAGCTTTCGATAAGTCCAGCGCGAAAGTAATAAATTCACTGAAATGACGAAGAGCGGAGAAACAAGAGTCAGAAAGAATTAAAAGAAAATCACCAGTAGAGCGTTTCTTACAAAAGCCATACTATCGAATTGAGATGTTTTCAAATATTCCTGTTAAGGATAGATTCAAAATCTTTGGAAATAACGGAGGTTAAAGAAATTGAGACGATAGTTAGATGGTTGAGAGGGGTCTCCCTTTTTCGGCACAGGCTGAATGAGCGCACGTTTCCAGTAAGAAGGGAAGGTTAAGAAGAAAGACAGACGAAATAGTTTCCCAAGGAAGGGTGCAAACTCTGAAGGATAAGTTTTGAGAACCACAGGAAGGATACCATCAGGACCATACGCCTTCCTAGTGTTAAGTTTTGAGGGAGCAGAAAAAACGTCTTTAGAAATATATATATATATATATATATATATATATATATATATATATATATATATATATATATATATATATATATATATATATATATATATATATATATATATATATATATTTATTAGTGATGGATCGGATGTCAAATTTTCTAATTTGCTGATGCGGATGTCGAATTTTGGAGAAGTGCAGATGCGGATGTTGAATTTTCGAAAGTGCGGATGCGGATGTTAAATTTTCGAAAATGTGGATGCGGATGTTAATTTTGATGAGGATGCTCCGCGGATGCAGATGCCTATGCGGATGCCATCACTAATATATATTAGTAATGGCATCTGCATCCTCATGCGCGGATGCGGAACATCCGCACAAAAATCAACATCCGCATCCGCATCCGCATTTTCGGAAATTCAACATCCGCATCCGCATCCGCACTTCTCCAAAATTCAATCCGACATCCGCATCCGAAATTATCCGCAAATTAGAAAATATGACATCCGATCCATCATATATATATATATATATATATATATATATATATATATATATATATATATATATATATATATATATATATATATATATATATATATATATATATATATATATATATATATATGCGAATTGTAGATCAAGAGTGAGGGTGAAGAGAGAACTATCGGATTGGTTTAGCATAGGAGTGGGATTGAGACAGGGGTTTGTAATGTCTCCATGTTATTTAATCTATTGATGAATGGTTTACTTAGAAAAATGGAGAGAGAAGGGAAGAGTTTTACGTTGAGAAATATGGAGGGTGAATGTGAAGTGAATGTTTTACTTTTTGCAGATGATGCGGCATGTGTTGGTGGCAGAATCTGGAGAAAAGAAGAGAATACTTGTGAGAGAGTTTGAAGGGAAATGTGCAAACACGAGATTGAAATTCAATCCAGCGAAGAATAAAGTTATGAGGATTGGAGGTGGGGATGAGGAAATGTGGAGGGAGGAATTGGTTTGTAGAAGTGTGAGAATGGAAACTTGAGGAGGTGAATGAATTCAAATTCCTAGTAATGTTGGGTGGAAGGTAAGGGTGGGACGGAAAAAGGAATAAAGAACAGAGTGGTAGAAGGAATGAAAGTATTGGGGGGCCTAAGAAAAGTATGGAAGAAAGGAAAAATTTCGAAAGAAATAAAGATAAGAATGTTTGAATGTATGTGATCACCTTCTGTATTGTATGTGTGTGAAACATAGACGATAAGTGCTCGATCGAGAAAAAGTTTCAATGTCTTTGAGATGAAAGATTTGAGAACGATATATAAATTGAGAATGATTGATAGGATTAGAAATGAAATAATAAGGGAGATGTGTAAATGGAAGAAGAGTGTAATTGATAGAGAGGAGGAGGATGTGCTAAAATGGTTTGGACATATGTGAAGAATGAAAGAGAACAGAATGGTTGGCAAGGTACGTAGATCCGATGTAGATAGGGGAAGGGTAGGAGGAGGGGAAGGCCGAAGTGGGGATGGATGGATGGAGTGAGAGTGATTTTGATGAAAGGAATTTGAGTTTAGACGAGGGTAGAAGATTTGTGGAGACAGAGATGGAGGGAGGTGGTGAAAGCGTTGAAAGGTAAGAATAGTTATGTTTGTAAAGGAATTGTGGCGGGCACCACCTCACGAAAGTGGGAAAGGTGATAGTGAAATATATATATATATATATATATATATATATATATATATATATATATATATATATATATATATATATATATATATATATTATATATATATATATATATATATAATCAAAATTAACATCCGCATCCGCATCCTCATCCTCAAAATTAACATCCGCATCGCATCCGCATTTTCAAAAATTTAACATCCGCATCCGCATTTCGAAAATTCATCCGCATCCGCACTTTCGAAAATTCAACATCCGCATCCGCATCTTTCGAAAATTCAACATCCGCATCCGCACTTTCGAAAATTCAACATCCGCATCCGCACTTCTCCAAAATTCAACATCCGCATCCGCAAATTGGAAAATATGACATCCGATTCATCACTAATATATATATATATATATATATATATATATATATATATATATATATATATATATATATATATATATATATATATATATATATATATATATATATATATATATATATATATATATATATATTGTAAAGGTAAGTGACTGAGTGACACCAGTTCCTAGCTGAGTAGAAAAACGAAAGACCAATAGTTGGTGAGACATTTAAAGAATAGATGACTAAGGAGATAAGCGAGTGTCCACTCACTTTTCCTGTCTCTTTAAATTAAACAAGAAACTCAGATACGATATGTGAGGATATCTTGAATTACTACTAAATGAAACACTTAAAAATTTTACAAAATTTATAATTTTTTATAAATATAGAAATATTTAATATGATTTACCATTTGGGTTGTGGCAGATTTTACCCCAGAAAGACAGACAGAGAGTGGGGCTCCCTTGAGAGCAGAATAAGCTTCATAAAATCTAAAAAAAAAATACTTCCTAAGCTAAAATACTAAACCATCAAAAATATATAGGCAACAATGAAAAACTACATCTTGATTCTTTTCATCTTATGCAGGGCTGGGAATCTGATGAAATTTGTTTCAGCTCTGACTCCAGCTCTGCCTTTGGTTTAAAGATTTTCCTTATTCTTATATAATTGTATTTAGGTACTACCACCACCCAGGAACATCAGCCCAAATGCAGTTCTGTGGCAATGCGATTCAAAACCTTCTTATAAAATAGTTTTGAGCTAGATACAACTTTCCTTGCAAAATGTAAAGTCCCATTTTTTTTTGTGTGTGTAAATCAATACAATCAAACATAAAATGAAAAAAATAAACAATAATTTTAAAATTTTATTCAAAATGAATTTGTTTTAAGAAAATTTATGGTTTCAATTAGATCCTCTTATTTGAAGGGTTGAAAATAGGCGTTTTACATTAACTTGTGTTGTTGGCATTGAAGTTACTATATAAGCAACATTCTGAATTATTTTTGGGTAATGTAGAATTTCCTTTAAGGAATTTAGCTTTGATCTATCAATTTTCTCCATAACTTACAAAGCATGAGATATATCTTTTAAATTTAGCATTAGGAAATCCTTGTTTATTATCTATTTTTCCATCAGTCTGACAGCTTTTGAATTTCAGATATAGAAACTCTTCATAAGTTGCTTCATCCTCAAAATTTAAAGAGGATGATGAAGTTGAAGGTTGGTTTACATTAAGTTCATTAACTATATTAAGTGCTTGGCATTTTTCACTTCCTTCTTTTTGAGTTGCTGATTGTTTTGAAGTATTATATTGCTCCATTCAAATTGATATATTAATCAGTGGCATCTTTCCTCTACTGTAGTACTGTACATAGGATCAATATAGATTGTAGAAAGTAATACTTCATTATTGAAGAACTTCCTCTCTTTTTTCCATTGACTATTTAATTGCATCTGCAATTGTTCCACCGATTTGAGAAAATGTCAGCATAAGCTGATTGTAATCTTTTAGGCACTAAGAATTGTTGACAAAAGATTATTTCAAGCCATTCTACTTCACACCATTGAAAATTAGTTATTGTTATGTTTAGATGAGCCATGTCAGCATAAATAGTATAAAGCATATTTAATTCCATTTCTTAACCACCTTCACAATTTTCTTCATCAGTGATACAAATTTCGGATTCACAATCTAAATTCGTATTATCAATTTCAGAAAGGTCTATTTATCTATTGCACTTATTATATTGGATCCATCATCAGTTACAACTGCTAACAGTAAGTCCAAACTCTTTGAGAACTTCCTCAACTAGATTTCTTATAAATTCTGATGCATGTTGTGCTTGTGTTTCTCCAATGGACATAATACATGTTATTTCGTTATTTGAGTTGGTGAGTTGGATATTGTAAAATAATTTATTCTCTATCTAGTACAAGCATCAATTTTTAGGGGAAAAAAAATTCCTGTGAAGCATTTGTTTCAGCACACTTTTCTGCCTTTCAGCTTCAGTTATCACCATTTTTTCTGACATCATGCCTTTCCATAGAAATGCCTAACTTTTTGGCTAATTTTCCATTTAATCTTGTAAATGCTGGAGAGGAAAAGAATTTTAAGAATTATTTATTTTTTTATTTTTTTATTTTTTTCACGGGCATTGCCCTATTCGAGTAGAGGAACTTTTCTAGGTAGTATATATCTAGGATTCCCAAGAGGAATCGAACCGGCGCCCTCAAGCACGTGTGTCAATCACCCTACCGTTTGAGCCATGGTAGAAGGCAAATGCTGGAGAGGAAAAGAATTTTAAGTGCCTTTATTTACAACCATTTGGATAATATGCTTTTTAAATTTTACACCTGTCATTGATATCATCTCCTTTTGACTTGATACAGATCTTGAAATAAAAGGTTGTATTCATGAAGTATTTTGGGTAACTGGTGTAACCTTTCTTAGATTTTTTCTTCTACTATTTTAAAGATTTCAAGATGTTGCCTTTGCAAAAGGCATTTTAAATTAGATGTCTTAGAGCTTATTTTCAATCCACAGATGACTTCATCTATTACAACTTGACAAAGCAAAATATTTCTTCAATTTCACTTTTTTTAAAATATTTCCATACTGATGATGTAATACATTGCCCGTGTTTCATTGTGACAATGTTACTTAAAAATTATAATTATTTTATATTGCTGTATGCTTTCAATATTTACTGCTTACTATATATATATATATATATATATATATATATATATATATATATATATATATATATATATATATATATATATATATATATATATATATATATATATATATATATATATAATTTTTGGCGAAGTAGAATACGTATAAGATAAGGCATTGTGGTAAAGTCTGGTGTCAGACAGTTGTAGAGAAATAGGATAGGACTGTGTAGAAAGGCGTGTTGCATGAGCCCATCTCATTGGAGGAAAAATTCAACGAGAGAGTTCGGAAGAGTAGAGTCCATTGTACTAGCGATAGTATAGAGTAAGTGACGCAACAGTTCGACGGTCATAAAAGGATTAGAGTGAATTAGTGAGAGCCAAAGAGTTGTTAAGACTAAAAGCCATTGACACCACTTTGTCAAGGAGAGCTGCTTGAGTAGAACCAATCCTAGATATGTGAGGCATACTTCATACAGGGGAGAATGCCCCTATAAAGAGAAAGCAACTGGATTGGTGTAAAATAATCACAAAGGCACAATAGAACACCCAACCTCTTAGAAGCTTCTTTAGAAAGAGAAGTAATGTAATCCTTACAAGAAAGATAATGAGAGAAAGAAACAGAGGATATTAACTACAGATGTAGGCTTGTGTTTTATGTTTTCGAAGATGTTATAGTTGTATGGAAGATTGTGTCCAGTAGAGATATGGAGGAACTGAGTTTTTGAGGCATTGAAAGCAACCATGTTTTCTCTACTTCAATTTGAAATGCAAGAAAGATCAGAAGTTAGTTGCTCCAAGGCAACCATTCTAGAGTCTGTTAACTATTGCTGTGAGGGGTACCTTTCAAACTGAAAGGAGTAATGAATGGTGGAGTCACTTTTTTTATGTGTATATATATGTATGTATGTGCGTGTATATGTATATATATATGTATATGTGTATATGTATATATATATATATATATATATATATATATATATATATATATATATATATATATATATATATATATATATATATATATATATATATATATATATGTATATAGTTTAGCTCTCTTAGTGAAAGGACGTGTCTGTCAGTGTTATGGTAGTGTGTGTGTTTGTGTTTTTTTTTCTGTTTTATTTAGTTCTAAATGTGTGGTTTTGTTTTTAATTTTTTTATAGTGCTCAGTGTTTTAATTCTTTTTTAAGTGTTTTTAATTAATTATATTTTTATTGACATTGTAGTTCGACATATGCAAGATAAGTATGATTTTTAACCTAAGTAGAATTTTACCGTTTTAAATTTAATATATATTTTCTCCGTACGTTCTAATAATTAAATTTCATTAACATAAATTTACCTCATAATCTGTTTTAATAATTACAGGTTTAATATTTTTAATATTGATTTTAATAGTTTTAATGATATTAATATTAATTATTTTCGTTTACTATATTGTGTGCTTGCGTGGGTGCGTGTTTAAGTGTATGGTTACGAGCGTGATTGTTTGTGTGCGCACGTTTACGATTTTTTTTTTTTTGAATGCCTAATTCGAGTGATCGTGGGGTTGGGCGTAGACGGGGGCTTTCCATTTCCTTTGCTAACGTTCGTGGCCTTCGATCTAATCTCGCGTCTGTTGAACACTACCTCACTACCTCTCTTCCTAACCTTTTGCTTCTGTCTGAGACCCAGTTGGACAGGGATTCTTTCTCTTGCAATCTTAATGTCTCTAACTACAACTTTTTTCACAATTTCCGTCTAAATGGTGGAGTCTGTGCCTATATTAACATTAACACTCCTGTGACACGTCTCGTAAATCTAGAATCTCCTAATTTCGACGTCTTATGGCTTAAAATCTGTCTTCCTACTACTATAATTATATTGTGTTTCTGCTACTGCTCCCCTTATGGAACAGATTTTTCAGTTTTTTTTCAATATCTTACTACTACTCACGAGACTGTCACTTCTTCTCATCCAAATGCTGAAGTCCTCTATTTAGGGGATTTCAACGTACACCACACTGAATGGTTGGGCTCCTCTCATACTGATACAGGTGGGAGGGAGGCCAAATCATTCAGTATTCTTAACGATCTGGAGCAATTGATTAGTGAACCCACACACATTCCAGATCGTCCTAACCAATTCTTGAATACACTTGATTTATGCTTCACCACTACTCCTTCTAGTTATAAATACACCATTTTCCCTCCTATTGGTAACTCTGACCATAATCTTATAGCTCTTAGTTATAATGCTTTCTCTCCAACAGCTCCACCATGCCCTAAACGTACTTTCTGGCACTTTAATCGGGCTAATTGGGGGCAATGCGCCGCTTCCTTGCTAACTATCATTGGAGTGAATCTTGCTTTGTCTCGGGGGACGCTTCTGTCTCTGCTGAAAAGGTAGGAGCCGTAATCCTTGACGGGATGGGCAGATTCATTCCATCTTCAACTAAATCCTTTTCTCCTCAAAATCCATGGTTCGATGACGGCTGTTCTCTTGCCCTTCGCGAGAGAGACAGTGCTTATCGTGAATGGAAAAACTCTCCTTCTCCTATCACTCTTGCTAATTTTCATTCAGCTCGGAATCGTTGCAGGGATGTTCTTCGACGGACTAAGCGTACTTTCATAAAAAGGAAGTGCGCTGACCTCCATGGCTCTCCTACTGATAAAAATTTCTGGCCTCTTGTCAAAAATATCTCTAACAACTTCTGTAAATCTGCCTTTCCTCCTCTTATTCGCTCTGATGGTTCTGTTGCTAATACTCCTTCTGAAAAGGCTAATCTCTTCGGCCTCCTTTTTTCATCTAATTCCACCCTGCTCGATTCTGGCATCCCTCCTCCTACTCCTTCTCCTCTCAGGTGTCCCATGTCTCTACCTGTAATTACTCATGATCAGGTGCATGGGATCCTGAAATCTATGAACGTCAGGAAGGCCAGTGGCCCGGATGGCATTCCCCCTCGTGTTCTGAGGGAGTGTGCTTCCGAGTTAGCGCCTGTCCTCGTTCAGCTCTACTCTCTATGCCTTAATACTAATACTTTTCCTCAATGCTGGAAGCGTGCGTTTGTTCAACCGATCCCGAAAAAAGGTAGTCGCTCTGACCCTTCTAACTATCGACCTATAGCTCTCACCTGTGTTCTATCTAAAAATTTTGAAACTCTCCTCAACTCTCATTTCCTGGATCATTTGGAGTCTCATTCTCTTCTTTCTGATCACCAGTATGGCTTTCGACGCTCGAGGTCAACTGGTGACATACTTTCCTATCTTACTGATCTATGGTCTTCTGCCCTTAGGGACTTCGGGGAGTCTTGTGTGGTGGCGCTTGACATATCCAAGGCTTTTGACCGGGTATGGCATGCGTCACTGCTCTCCAAGCTCCCCTCCTTTGGGTTTCCTCCTTCTCTTTGCTTACTCTTGTCTAGTTTTCTCTCAGATCGTTCCATTTCGGCAGTTGTAGATGGAGCGACCTCTTCCTCCTTTTCTGTCAACTGTGGTGTTCCTCAGGGTTCTTTTTATCTCCAACCTTATTCTTACTTTTCATTAACGATCTTCTTCACTGCACTTCTAACTCTGTTCACTCTTATGCTGATGATTCAACTCTACATTCTTCTACTCATTTCAAATCTGCTCCCTCTTTTGCTTCTAGAGTTGCTTCTCGTCTTCAACTTTCCGATTCTATTCTTGCCGATCTGGATGGGAATTTCCCGGTGGGGTCATAGCAACCTTGTGAAATTCAACTCTTTAAAAACTCAACTTCTTCACATCTCCCTCTCAAAAACACCTCCTAACTTTCCTATCCTCTTCGATGGCTCTCCCGTCTCACCTGTAAATAACATTAACATTCTTGGTCTAAACATAAACAACAAACTATCTTGGAAACCACATATCACAATGGTTGCTAAAGCGGCCTCTAAGAAGCTGGGAGTTCTGTTCAGATTGCGAGAATTTTTCTCTTCTGAACAGTTACTCACCTGAGGGCTGTGCGTTAGTGTGTGTGTGTGTTTAAACGAGTTCTCTCTATGTGTGTGTGCCCCATCTTTGAAAATGGCTCTGCCTGTGAGTGGTGGCGTTCTGTAAAAAAAAAAAAAAAAAAGAAAATCAGCATAGGAGTGAATAGGTAATGAAGTAATAGAGATATCATTAATGAAAAGTGGAAAAAGTGTTGGGGACAGGACAGAATACTGAGGAACACCACTGTTAATAGGTTTGAAGGATGAACAGTGGCCATCTATAACAGCAGCTATAGAACGACCGGAAAGGAAATCAGAGAGAAGGATAGATTCCGAAAGAGGGAAGTTTAGAAATCAAATCTTTGTACCAGACCGTATCGAAAGCTTTCGAAATGCCCTCCGCGATCGCAAAAAATAAATGCCGTAGGGCAGAAGACCAAGATTCGGAGAGAAGGGGAAGAAGATCACCAGTAGAGCGTTTCTTAGGAAAGCCATACTAGCGATCGGAGATAAGATTTGAAGATTTGAGATGTTTCCAAATCTTCCTGTTAAGGATAGATACAAAAACTTGAGAGAATGGAGGTTAAAGAAATGGGACGGTAGTTGGAGAGTTGAGAGGTTGAGGCATAGGTTGAATGAGTTCACGTTTTAAGCAAGATAAGAAGGTTGAAGTGAAAAGACAAACGAAATAGCTTACGAAGGCAGGGTGCAAGCTCAGAAACACAAGTTTTGAGTACCACAGAAGGAAATGTCATCTTCGTGTTAAGCTTTGAGAGAGCAGACATGACATCTTTAATAAATTACAATTTTAGGCATAAATGAGAACTCAATAGGCTCAATAATCATGGGTGTGCTGCAATTGGGTCATTCCAAGTCACTTCAACCGACAAAAAACCCTGACCCCTTTCGATTTGTATAAAAAGTGGCACACTAACAGATATTGTTGAGAAAATATGAATGGCGTTTATTGCAGGTCTCTAGCTCATACGGTTCAGAAGATAGGACCTTTGAAACTTTGGTCAAAAATGTCAATTTTCAGAGAGTAGTCCGAGGTCAAAATACAATATCTCGGCTTCTATGGCACTTAGAAGCATCGTGTAAAGACCATTTAAAAGATCTTGAATAGCGGTACAACATTTATTTAGATGATTTTGACCTCGGAGGTCAAATAAAAAATTTGACCTATTGTGACCTTGACCTTGACCTTGAAAAAAACCTCATCTTCGATTTTTTTCAAACTTTGCTGAATTATTGTTATATATGTATATTTTAATTTTTTTAATGAATTATTTTTGGTTTTGGCTTGGTTTAGAAAATATAAGCAATTTAATAAGTACAAATATCACATTTTTCACTTTTTTGCGATTTTTATCTCATTCAATGTATAGTTCCAACATTTCCATTTCTCTTTTCTCTCTATATATATATATATATATATATATATATATATATATATATATATATATATTATATATATATATATATATATATATATATATATATATATATATATATATATATATTGTAAGGGGCTGGCTGCTGCCGAGTATATTTTTCTCGTTTCAGATTGCACGGAGGAATATAGTCTGAGGAATATAGTCTTACCTGTTTGTTGCTTTGCTGTTATGCTGTTTGATTTTGACTGTGCTTGGGATCCACAATATTAATGTGCATGTGCCATGTCCTAGACTGGAGAGCGTGAAGGGAGATTGATATTAACCTGTTTATTTGTTTAGATACGTTAATGTTATTCTTCTATGTTAAATTTTTTATTATTATTATTATTTATTGAGTGCACTTGTGCTAATGAAAAGTCTTATGAGCTATTGTTCCCATTTCGGGCAATAATTAAAAACAGGTTATTCTTATTCAAACAGGTTGTTATTCTCAAGAAGGCATATTACCCTTTCAAGAGTAGGTTATATTCTTTGTGTTTTTATTATTATTATTATTAATTCATTATATATTTTTAGATCATTTAAACTGAGGTGAGGCACTGGGGTAATTATTTATAATTCTCACAGGTGCCGGTCTAGGGCCTTATTGCCTAGTGCTAATCTGGAGTTATAATCTCTATACCTATCAGGTAGAAAATATAGATAAGAGACCTTAATGGTTTTTGAGATGATCATATATTTTTTTTTTTTTTTTTAAATTTTAATATTTAATATTCACTTTGGGAAAAGAAAATATGTCAGTAGTGTGATAAATTTCACAGTAAAACGTTTTCCACTTTCAAATCTTTGGTTGTTTTAAAACATTACTCTTTTTTTTTCTTTATTTTGTGTATATAAAGAGGCTATCCTGTGTACTGTGAACTATAGATAATTTTATGTGAACATTGTAAGTGTAAGATATATTATATATATATTATATATATATATATATATATATATATATATATATATATATATATATATATATATATATATATATATATATATATATATTGATCTTACACTTACAATATTCACATAAAATTATCTATAGTTCACAGTACACAAGATAGCCTCTTTATATACACAAAATAAAGAGAAAAAAAGAGTAATGGTTTAAAACAACCAAAGATTTGAAAGTGGAAAATGTTTTACTGTGAAATTAATAATAATAATAATAATAATAAAAATAAATTTAACATAGAAGAATAACATTAACGTATCTAAACAAATAAACATGTTAACATCAATCTCCCTTCACGCTCTCCAGTCTATGACATGGCACATGCACATTAATATTGTGGATCCCAAGCACAGTCAAAATCAAACAGCATAACAGCAAAGCAACAAGCAGGTAAGACTATATTCCTCAGAGAATACTCCATGCAATCTGAAACGAGAAAAATATACTCGGCAGCAGCCAGCCCTTACAATATATATATATATATATATATATATATATATATATATATATAATATATATATATATATATATATATATATATATATATATATATATATATGAGAGATAGAAAGAGAAATGGAAATGTTGGAACTATACATTGAATGAGATAAAAATCGCAAAAAAGTGAAAAATGTGATATTTGTACTTATTAAATTGCTTATATTTTTCTAAACCAAGCCAAAACCAAAAATAATTCATTAAAAAAATTAAAATATACATATATAACAATAATTCAGCAAAGTTTGAAAAAAATCAAAGTTGAGGTTTTTTTTCAAGGTCAAGGTCACCAATAGGTCAAATTTTTTATTTGACCTCCGAGGTCAAAATCATCTAAATAAATGTTGTACCGCTATTCAAGATCTTTTAAATTGTCTTTACACGATGCTTCTAAGTGCCATAGAAGCCGAGATATTGTATTTTGACCTCGGACTACTCTCTGAAAATTGACATTTTTGACCAAAGTTTCAAAGGTCATATCTTCTGAACCGTATGAGCTAGAGACCTGCAATAAACGCCATTCATATTTTCTCAACAAGATCTATTAGTGTGCCATTTTTCATAAAAATCGAAAGGGGTCAAGGAAAAAAATTGCCAAATTTTGGTTGAAGTGACTTGGAATGACCCAATTGCCAAACCTTTTGTAACCGGCAAGGATGTCAGAAAGTGGAGAGAGTGGTGCAACACTCATAAGGATTGACCTGCCCAATAGTGGAAGACGGTACTATCGTCAGATGAATTGAATTTCGCACTGTTCCGAACTTCCGACCTGAATATGATCCGGACTACCGTATACAGGTGAAGTATAGAGGATTTTCCGTCAAATCTTGTACAGCCATACCATGGTGATCTGCAGGCCAAATAATCACCATGTGTGATAATGTAATTGCTAGGAATTATGTATGCATTTTGGGGAACCATAAGGGAGCAGAGAAAGTTTTTTGAAGATAGTGCCAATTATCAAGGTAAAAATTAAAGCTCCAATTCATCCATCTCATGTTGTCCAGTCATGGTTTGATGAACATGCAGATAAAGCTTCATATCTTTCCTTGCCCCCAAAATTACCAAACCTTTATAAAGAGCCCCTGTGATTAATATTGGAGAATAGGACTTGAGATCACTATTCAATACCAGCATATGTACTGGAATTTCGTCAACTTTTGCATGAGGAATGGTATAACATCCCATTATGCACCATCCAGGACTTATATTTGTCTATTTCTAGAAGAATTCACACGATTATATATGTGAAAGGTGGTCCCACACCATATTATGAAATTAATTAATGCATTTACCAGGCTTAAATATTTTTATCCACAACCACAATATATATATATATATATATATATATATATATATATATATATATATATATATATATATATATATATATATATATATATATATATATATATCAGAGGTGGGCGCGCAAATTTTAAAATTTAAAGCGCAAATTTTAAAAACTTTGTCCGCAAATGCAAAAGCGCACATGTCCGCAAATAAAAAAAAAAATTTAAAGCGCAAATTTTGGAGCAAAAAAAAAAAAAAAAAAAAAAAAAAAAAAAAAAAAAAAAGGCGCTATGATGTAAAGATGAATTATTTTTAAATTTTATTTGGTAAATGCAAATATATAACAAAAAATGAGAAAGAATTTAGTATTATTTATTCAGCCATCTATGATCTCTTCCTC
>SEYY01008433.1:2500-22500 GCA_009176605.1 Armadillidium nasatum | reverse complement strand
TATATATATATATATAGAGAGAGAGAGAGAGAGAGAGAGAGAGAGAGAGAATTTCTTTTTAAATAATTTAAATTCGGTGTACATAAAATGAATTTGTTTTTAATTCACATTGTATCGATGGAAATAAATTGTAATGATTCATTAAGGTTTCAGAACTTTTATAGAAAAGAAAGAAAAAAAAAAGAGAGAAAAAAACTTACTTTAGATAATGATAAACAAAACCTTCATGATTCAAATTAAAGAAATCACTCAGTTCAAATTCAGTTGTCGTACGTAGAAAAATATTTTTTAATTATAAAGACTTGTTACATTTCCTTTAATTACAATTGGATTTTCAAAGACAAATTTAATTTAAAGCATTGTTACTCATTTCAATCATTTTTGAATCACTTCTAACTTATTTTAATCATTTCAATCACTCTTTGTCTACCCATCAAGAACAAACAAATCTAACAATTTCAACACCTAAAGTGGAACGATAAACTACAAATGTTATTTATTACACGTATCGTCTATGAGAATAGCATAAATTTGTTGGCAATTTCAAGAACAGGAAACTACAAAGCATTCAACACAAATGTGTAATCTTCTGATGTTAACGAATTTCATCATTTATTGTTCATGAAAAATGTTATGAAAGTTTTATATTATTAAATATATTTCAGATTCAGATTAACAAAAACAAAATTAAAATGTTAAATTTCAAGCTTTTAATAAAATTTATTATTTCTTAAAATCTTATTTATTATTTTTATTAAAAATTTTTATTAATAAATATATATATATATATATATATATATATATATATATATATATATATATATATATATATATATATATATATATATATATATATATATATATATATATATATATATATATATATATATATATATATATATATATATATATATATATATATATAATATATATATATATATATATATATATGCTAACTGCTTAATAACTCTTTATGAACTGTAAAAGTACAGTACGATTCTTTTCTACTATGCTACAATACAAAAGAGCTTAAAATTTCAGTTTCACATTTATTTCATTGGGTTACAAAACTCTATTAAAGTCATTCTGTAATACAGAACCTGCACACACAACAGCAAAAAAAGACATATCAAACGTTATTTTATTAAAATATTACATATAAATAAAAATACATTTTAAACAGTATTTTATTCACTAATGCACCTTTAATAGGTCAAAAAAAAAACAAAAAAAAGAATGAGAGAATTAAATTTAGATTAGAAAATTCTACTTCAAACACAAATGAAACAAACAAACACGTTGTTACACGTACTAAAATTATATCAGTTAATTTTCACAATGATTAAATCGAGTCTACTCGAACAAAAATTTTCAAAGTAAATTTTATTGAAATACAGTATGATTCAAACTGGATATATTCTTTAATATATTCTAGACACATACTAATATGAAAAACTTAAAATTAAAATAAATTTTCATTTAATTTTTCAAAATATTAATTTTTTTCCTCAAAATTTATTAATAATACTATTCAAAATTAAATTTAATAATTTAGGGGTAACATATATATATAAAAATATATATTATATATATATATATATATATATATATATATATATATTATATATTATATATATATATATATATATATATATATATATATATAATATATATATATATATATATATATATAAAATATAAAGAAGGCTTTCCTCCTCCGGGTCGAACCACCGCAAGTTGCGACTTCAGGTAAGGGTTCTATATTCTCCAACTTTTTTATTGCGGTAATTGCTATGCGAAAATAATTTAACATCTTAAGAATGAGGAAGGACAGGTTGAAAACCTGGTGATGATGCCATAATTGGAGCGTTGCTTAAAGTTGCTTCTGATGCAAACTTTTTTGGGTTCGAGGATAGCTCAGTGGAGGAGCCTTTTTTTTACCTTCTCATAAGTGTTCTATATTTTTCAACTTATTTATTGCGAGTATTCAATGTTAAAGTTATAATATAATATATAATATATTATATATATATATATATATATATTATTATATATATATTATTATATATATAATAATATATATATTTATATATATATATATATATTTAATTAATTTAAAGAGTTCGCATTTTGATACTTCATTTCAGATTTAAAATCCAGTTATATTTTTAAGGGATTGAAAAAATTCAGTCAATTATATCAACAAAAGTTTATTTAAAAGAATATGATATCATAAGTTTGATTTATGATACCATAATTACTTACTTATATCTAAATTTACATACTTATTTGTTGATTAATTAAAGAGTAAGGACTCTTTCAAAAATGGAAGTGATTTGAAATTTGTATATAAACCCAATATAGAAAAATATTCTTTTTTATTTTCTAAGTTTGAATTTAAAAAACTAAATTGAATTTTTTTTATAAAACTTAAAATTTAATTTATATAATTTAATAAAAAATTATAATTTAATAAAAATTTTATTACCAAAAATAAAATTTTAAAATTTATGGGAAACTAAAAATTATTTTTTTTAATATTTTTTTAGTGATAAACTGAAGCATTAAAAGATTAGGTTATTAAAACAAATTGAAAATCGTAAATTTTAAAAATTTTAAGATCACTTCGATACTTCTCATAACACTAATATATATAAATATATAATATATATATATATATATAATATATATATATATTATATATATATATATATATATATATATATATATATATATATATATATATATATATATATATATATATATATATATATATGACAAAAAACAGTTTTTTTTTTGGAAGACAAAATACTGCCCTTCAGGCCATCACAAGTTCAAAACATGTGAAGCTCTCCGAGATAAGAGGGCCATAGCAGACTACAGACGAATTTTTATGAATATGAGAATAAACTCTCACCCAAAATGACAGATTTTGTATAATAAAAGTACATTTGGCTATTTTAATTTATGAAATATACAATATTTTAAATAAGATAATTGAAAAAGGATATTTATAAAAATAATATTTATTTCTAAATAAAATATTATAAAAGATTTTAATTTTTTTAATAATTAAAAGAAACGAAAATGAAATTTCATTATTAGTGGGTAACATATATATATATATATATATATATATATATATATATATATATATATATATATTATATATAATATATATATATATATATATATATATATATATATAATATATATATATATATATATATATATATATATATATATAAATAAAAACATACTGTAATGACATAAAAATTTTATAAAACATAAAAACTTTCAATAAATGTACTTTAAAATTAAAATTTTGTTCATTTTTTAATATTTTCTTAACTTTTTAAATTATAAATAACTATTATATATTTAAATACATGTTTTAAATAACTATTATAATGCAATTTTCTTTTACCAAATCTCTGAAGTACAACTGAAGCTGTTTACCTTTAAATTACTTTTATTTGAAGATTAGCAACTCCATGATAGATGTGATGCATCTTTCTTTTCAGTCACCTCTATTCAACTGAATTCACTAATCTGCTTTTCCTTCTTAACTCACCCTACATCACTAAAAGCTTGGAAGTGCTTTTCCCACAAAAAAGTACAAAGAATGCTTGATTTTTAATTTTTGTTTGTTGTATGAATATATATATTATATATATATATATATATATATATATATATATATATATATATATATATATATATATATATATATATATATATATATATATATATATATATATATATATATATATATATATATATATATATATATATATATATATATATATAAATTAAAATAAAATATTTCCGATCCGTGTACTAAATTCACTTTTATTTTGTGATGTCATTGTTGGATGAAGGAAGAAATGGGGAAAATATGGCAAAATTGCCTATTTTTATTGTAGCAATATTTTCCCCTATAAAGGAGCAAGGAGTTAAAGTGTAACAATATAAAGTGTAAATACAATGTAAAGTGTCACATCTACTCGATTCAACTACACAGTACCAAAGTTCTTTGAGAGATTTCTGAGATTTCAGGATAACTTCAAGTACTTTCAAGTATCAATCAACATTTTTCGGTGGAGTAATATCAAATTTGCATGACGTCGCTACCATCATTGCTGCATTTTTTTTTTTTTTTTTTTTTTTTTAAATTTATGGACTATCAGCTTACACCATAATTTACTCTAGGAAAAATCGCTATTCGATTTAATTAAATACTTAATAAATTTTTTTTTAAATATTATACATTTAGTCTTTTCTACTATTTGGCCAAAACAAAGGCGAAAATCTAAGTAATTTTATTTTTGAAACTTATTTTTCATAAATAATATCGGGACGAAGTCGTTGTGAATTATGAAGATCAACTTCTAAAAATGAATTGTGAAATCGATATGATTTTTTTTTGTTTTTTGTTTTTGAGAGCAAACCTCACCACTAAGGGTATATGCCGTCCCACCAGGAGAATAAAATAGTGCCCTATAGACCATCACAAGTTCAAAACTTGTAAAGCTCTCCGAAATTAAACGGTTATAACAGACTACAAACGACTTTCTATGAATATGAGAATAAACTCATGCAAAAATAACAGAATTCAATAAAAAAATTATATTCTAGAATTCAATTTTTTAAATATATAATATTTTAAATAAATTAATTGAAAAAGGATATTTGTAAAAATGATATTTTATTTTTAAATAAAATATTATAAAAGATATAAATATTTTAATAATTACAAAAAAAAGTGAAATTTCATTAGTAATGGGTAACATTTATATATATAAAACAAAAACGATAACATACTGTAAAGACATAAAAACATTTAACCCCCCCCCCCAAAATAAAACATATATAAATGCACTTTAAAATTAAAATTTTGTTCATTTTTATATATTTTCTTAACATTTTAAATTGTAAATAAGTATTATTTATTTAAATACATGTTTTTTTTAAATAATTATTTTAATGAAATTTTCTTACTATTACCTGCATTCCTTCCCCTTTTATCAAATCTCTGAAGTACAACTGAAGCTGTTTACCTTTAAAATACTTTTATTTGAAGATTAGCAACTCCATGATAGATGTGATGCATCTTTCTTTTCAGTCACCTCTATTCAACTGAATTCACTAATCTGCTTTTCCTTCTTAATTCATCCTACATCACTATCAGTTTGGAAGTGCTTTTACCTTAAAAACGTACAAAAAAAAAAAAAAAAAAAAAAAAAAAAAAAACCCCGCATTTTTTTAATTTTTTTTTGTCATATATATATATATATATATATATATATATATATATATATATATATATATATATATATATATATATATATATATATATATATATATATTATATATATATATATAAACATCATTCTTTAAAGTTTGCTATAGGGGAGTCGAACCGGGCCCTATAGCACAAAAGCATAGAGTTTTACCATAGAGTTTTTACCGTGGTAAAACTCTATGCTTTTGTGCTTTGGGCTTGTGTTCGATTCCCCTATAGCAAACTTTATTTAACCAATGATGTTTAATGTATTTGATCTGCGAGAGAGTTAGCAGACCTTAATTGTTGATCTATATTTATCTATCTATCTATCGATCTATCTATCTATCTATCTATCTATCTATCTATCTATCTATCTATCTATCTATCTATCTATCTATATATATATATATATATATATATATATATATATATATATATATATATATATATATATATATATATATATATATATATATATATATATATATATATATATATATATATATATATATATATATATATATATATATATATATATATATATATATATATATATATATATATATATATATATATATATATATATATATATATATATATATATATATATATATAATATATATATATATATATATATATATATATATATATATATATATATATATATATATATATATATATATATATATATATATATATATATATATATATATATATATATATATATTGCTATGTGGCTATATGGAGTTAATTTCGGGATGTTCTACAAAGAGGTTGGAAAGATCATTCCTCAAAAAAATGTTCCAAAGTCAAAAAACGTATTAAGTGGTTACTCTTTAAATCTTTAACGTCATTCTCTGATCTACTTTTCAAAAAATTAGATGCTGAAAACAAAGAGTTTTGCCATTAAGAGCAAAGAAAGGCAAAGAACAAATCATTATCTAGCAATAAATAGATCGAACCAATCAGAGGATTTTTGGTTGAGGAATGATGTTACGTAGCCACGCGTCTGCTTAGTAAACGATCTTTTTCTTATTTTTCTTTTTTTCTCAAAATTTTTTGCCTTAAATATATATATATATATATATATATATATATATATATATATATATATATATATATATATATATATATATATATATATATATATATATATATATATATATATATATATAATATATATATATATATAATAAAATATTTCCGATCCGTGTACCAAATTCACTTCATTTTGTGATGTCATTGTTGGATGAAGGAAGAAATGGGAAAAATACGGCAAAATTGCCATTTTTATTGTAGCAATATTTTCCCCTATAAAGGAGCAAGGAGTTAAAGTGTAACCATTTCTCGCACTACTGGTTCAACTACACAGTAACAAAGTACTCTGAGAGATTTCTGAGATTTCAGGTTAACTTCAAGTACTTTCAAATATCAATCAACATTTTTCGGTGGAGTAAGATTAAATTTTGTATGACGCCACAACCATCTTATTTTTTTTTTTTTTTTTAAAGAATTTATGGAGTATCAGCTTACGTCATAATTTACACTAGGAAAAACTGCAATTCGATTTAATTAATTACTTAATAATTTTTTGCTTTGATATTATATATTTAGTCTCTTCAATTATTTGACTAAAACAAAGACTAAAAATCTTAGTAATTATTGAAACTTATTTTTCATAAATAATATCGGAAAGAAATCGTTGTGAATTATGAAGATCAACATCTAAAAATGAATTGTGAAATCGATGTGAACAAGTAAGGGCAAATACTACCCTTCAGACCATCACAAGTTCAAAACTTGTGAAGCTCTCCGAAATTAAACAGCCAAAACAGACTACAAATTACTTTCTATGAATGTGAGAATTAATTCTCGTCCAAAATAACATTGACAAAATTGACAGAGTGAATTTATAATTTGATTTTTAAAATATATAATATTTTGAATGAAATAATTGAAAAAGGATATTTATAAAAATAATATTTTATTTTTAAATTAAATATTATAAATTACTTTAATTTCTTAATATTGAAAAGAAAAATGAAATTTCATTATTTATGGGTAGCATTTACATATAATAAAAAAAACATTAACATACTGTAAGACATAAAAACGTTATAAAACAAAAAAAAAAAAAATTCAAATAATGAACATAAAAATTAAAATTTTGTTGATTTTTATATGTTTTCTTAACTTTTTAAATTGTAGATAACTAATATATATTTAAATACATGTTTTAAATAACTATTATGATGCAATTTTATTACTATTACCTGCATTCCTTCCCATTTTACCAAATCTCTGTAGTACAATTGACGCTATTTATCTTCAAGTTACTTATATTAGAAGTTTTGCAACTCCATGATGGATGTGATACATCTTTCTTTTCAGTCACCTCTATTCAACAGAAATCTTTAATCTGCTTTTCCTTCTTAATTCACCCTAAATCACTAAAAGCTTAGAAGTGCTTTTACCACAAAAAAGTACAAAGAATGCTTGATTTTTCAATATTTTTTTTATATATTATATATATATATATATATATATATATATATATATATATATATATATATATATATATATATATATATATATATATATATATATATATATATATATATATATATATATATATATATATATATATTATTATATTGCTATGTGGCTATATGGATTTAACTTTGGAATGTTCTACAAAGTGGATGGAAAGATCATTCCTCAAAAAAATGTTTGAAAGTCAAAAAACGTATTAAGTGGTTACTCTTTTTAAATCTGTAACGTTCATTCTCTGATTCACTTTTCAAAAAATTAGACGCTTAAACAAAGAGTTTTGCCATTTAAGCAAAGAACAAACCATTATCTAGCAATAAATAGATCGAACCAATCAGGGTTTTGGGTTGTGGAATGATATTATGTAGCTAAGCGTCTGCTTACTAAACGTAAACGATCTTTTTCTTATGTTTTTTTTCTCAAAACTTTTTGAATTAAGAGTATATATATATATATATATATATATATATATATATATATATATATATATATATATATATATATATATATATATATATATATATATATATATATATATATATATATATATATATATATATATATATATATATATATATATATATATATATATATATATATATATATATATATATATATATATATATATATATATATATATATATATATATATATATATATATATATATATATATATATATATATATATATATATATATATATATATATATATATTATATATATATATATATATATATATAAAAAATTTCCGATCCGTGTACCAAATTCGCTTCATTTTGTGATGTCATTGTTAGATGAAGAAAGAAATGGGGAAAATATGGCAAAATTGCCATTTTTATTGTAGCAATATTTTCCCCAATAAAAGAGCAAGGAGTTAAAGTGTAACCATTTCTCGCATCTACTGGTTCAACTACACAGTATTGAAATAAAAATATTTTGTTATGAAATGCAAAATTATGAAAGTACTCTGAGAGATTTCTGAGATTTCAGGTTAACTTCAAGTACTTTCAAGTATCTATCAACATATTTCGGTGGAGTAAGATTAAAAATTTTGTATGACGTCACTACCATCATTGTCACATTTTTTTTTTTTTTTTGAATTTATCTTAATTTACACTAGGAAAAACTGCAATTCGATTTAATTAATTACTTATAAATTTTTGCTTTGATATTTTATATTTAGTCTCTTCTACAATTTGGCCAAAAGAAAGACGAAAAATCTAAGTAATTATTGAAACTTATTTTTCATAAATAATATCGTGATTATAAGTAGTTGTGAATTATGAAGACCAATTTCTAAAAATGAATTGAGAAATCGAAATGTGCAATTTTTTTTTTTTTGCTTTGGTTTTGTGCCTGATCGAGAGCAAACCTCACCACTAACTAAGGGCAAATGCATCCCACCATGAAGACAAAATACTGCTCTTCAGGTCATCACAAGTCAGAAACTTGCGAAACTCTCCGAAATTTAACGACCATAGCAGACCACAAATGAAGTTCTATGTATAAGAGAGTTAAACTCTCATCCAAAATTGTTTGAAGTTCGTAATGACAAGTAAATATTCAAATTCAATTTTTAAAATATATAATATTTTTAAAAAAATAATTGGAAAAGGATATTTATAAAAAGAATATTTTACTTCTGAATAAAATATTAAAAAAGGCTTTAGTTTTTTAATAAATAAAAAGAAAAGTAAAATTTCATTATTAATGGGTAACATTTATATATATAATAAAAACTGTAACATAATATTTTGAAATGCACATTAAAATTAAAATTTTGTTCATTTTTATATATTTTCTTAGCTTTTTAAATTGTAGATAGCTATTATATATTTAAACAAATGTTTTTAAATAACTATTATAACTTACTATTACCTGCATTCCTTCCCCTTTTACAAAATCTCTGTAGTACAACTGACGCTATATATCTTCAAGTTACTTTTATTCGAAGATTAGCAACTCCATGATAGATATGATACATCTTTATTTTCAGCCACCTTTATTCAACTGAATTCTCTAATCTTCTTTTCCTTCCTAATTCACTCTACATCACAAAAAGCTTGGAAGTGCTCAATTTTTAAATATTTTTTCATTATATATATTAAATATTATATATATATATATATATATATATATATATATATATATATATATATATATATATATATATATATATATATATATATATATATATATATATATATATATATATATATATATATATATATATTGCTATAAGCTATATGGGATTAACTTTGGAATGTTCTACAAAGGGGTTGGAAAGATCATTCCTCAAAAAAATGTTCCAATGTCAAAAAAAGTATTAAGTGGTTACTCTTTTTAAATCTTTAACGTTAATTTTCTGATCCAATTTCCAAAAAAATAGATGTGTAAAACAAAGAGTTTTGTCATTGAGAGCAAATACAGTTAAAGAACCAATCATTATCTAGCAATAACTAAATCGAACCAATCAGAGAGGATTTTGGGTTGAGGAAAGATGTTACGAAGTCACGCCTCTTCTTAGTAAACAATCTTTTTCTTATGTTTATTTTTCTCAAAACATTTTGCCTTAAAAAGTTATATATATATATATATATATATATATATATATATATATATATATATATATATATATATATATATATATATATATATATATATATATATAATATATATATATATATATATATATATATATATATATATATATATATAAAATATATATATATATATATAATATATATATATATATATATATATATATATATATATATATATATATATATATATATATATATATATATATATATATATAATAAATATTTCCGATCCATGTACCAAATTCGCTTCATTTTGTGATGTCATTGTTGGATAAAGGAAGAAATGGGGAAAATATAGTAAAGTTGCCATTTTTATTGTAGCAATATTTTCCGCTATAAAGGAGCAAGGAGTTAAAGTGTATGAGCATCTACTGGTTTAATTACACAGTATTGAAGTAAAAATATTTTGTTATGAAATGCAAAATTATGAAAGTACTCTGAGAGATTTCAGGTTAACTTCAAGTACTTTCAAGTATCTATCAACATTTTTCGGTGGAGTAAGATTAAAAATCTTGTATGACGTCACTACCATCATTGTCACATTTTTTTTTTTTTTTTTTTAATTTATGGACTATCAGCTTACATCTTAATTTACACTAGATAAAACTGCAATTCGATTTAATTAATTACTTATTAATTTTTGCTTTGATATTTTATATTTAGTCTCTTCTACAATTTGGCCAAAACAAAGACGAAAAATCTAAGTAATTATTGAAACTTATTTTTCATTAATAATATCGGGATTAAGTCGTTGTGAATTATGAAGACGAATTTCTAAAAATGAATTGAAAAATCGATGTGTACATTTTTTTTTGGGGGGGGTTTGTTTCTGAGAGCAAACCTCACCACTAACTAAGAGCAAATGCCGTCCCACCAATAAGACAAAATACTGCTCTTCAGGCCATCCCAAGTTAGAAACTTACGAAGCTTTCCGAAAATTAAAAGCCGTAATAGACTAGAAACGATTTTCTATAAATATGAGAATCAACTCTCATCCAAACTGACAGATTTTTTATAATAATATAAATTTTGCTATTTAATTTTTAAAATATATAAAATTTTGAATTAAATAATTGAAAAAGGATATTTGTAAAAATAATATTTTACTTCTGAATAAATTATTATAAAAGACTAAATTTTTAATATTTATAAGGAAAAGTTAAATTACAGTGTTAATTGGTAACATTTATTTATATAGTAGCAAAAACCAACATATTGTATTGACAAAAACGTTATAAAACAAAAAAAAAACTTTCAATAAATGCACATTAAACTTAAAATTTTGTTGATTTTTATATATTTTCTTAACTTTTTAAATTGTAGATAACTATTGTATATTTAAATACTTGTTTTAAATAACTATTATAATGCAATTATTCATATATATATATATATATATATATATATATATATATATATATATATATATATATATATATATATATATATATATATATATATATATATATATATATATATATATATATATATATATATATATATATATATATATATATATATATATATATATATATATATATATATATATATATATATATATATATATATATATATATATATATATATATATATATATATATATATATATATATATATATATATATATATATATATATATATATATATATATATATATATATATATATATTTATATTTTTAAATGAATTTTAAAATCGAAGTGTTTTTTTTATTTTTTTTTTTTTTTTTTTGCAAACCTCATCACTAAGGGCATATGCCGTCCCATCTTGAAAACAAAATACTGTCCATCAGGCCATCACAAGTTCGAAACTTATGAAGCTCTCCAAAATTAAACGGCCATAACAAACTATAGACGATATTCTATGAATATATGAGAGAACTCTCATCCAAAAAGACAGATTTTGTATAATAAAAGTACATTTGTTGGTTAAATTTTTTTAATATGTAATGTTTTAAATAAAATAATTGGAAAAGGATATTTATAAAAAAAATATTTAATTTCTAAATAAAATATTATAAAAGACTTAGAATTTTTAAAATTTATAAAAAAAAGTGAAATTTCATTATTAATGGGTAACATTTATATATATAATAACAAAAGCTGTAACACTGTAATAAAAAACAAAAAAAACTCTCAATAAATGCACATTAAACTTAAAATTTTGTTGATTTTTATATATTTTTTTAACTTTTTAAATTGTAGATAACTATTATATATGTAAATACTTGTTTTAAATAACTATTATAATGCAATTTTCTTAATATATATATTTAGGACGGGAGTTCGAATCCTCGATAAAACGAGATTTCGTTCGCCCCGCCCACTAACAGGAACGGACACAAAAAATCGCCGCGCGTATGAGGTCTTCTGTAATTAATTACAGTTTACGGCAAAGTGTATTAATACACTAATCTCAGTACCCACACTTCACTACAAACACAGCCAACACATACAAATACAACCTATAATTTCATACAAAACACTATCCTCTATCTGCCACTTGTACAGTAGGTCTTCAAAGTATAGAATCTCACTACGTCCACGGATAGCTGAGTGATCTAGATCTGTAAGACTGTGGCAAGGGTTACTATCACCCAAGATAACTGTACACCATATCACCAACATTAGGTGACCCCACTGGTCGGGAAAACACAAACAACTCTCCTTCTCCCGATTGTCCTCACTACGGTGAGAGGTTAAAGTGGTTAGAAAGTCTGTATATATAAGTATATATATATATATATATATATATATATATATATATATATATATATATATATATATATATATATATATATATATATATATATATATATATATATATATAATATATATATATATATTTTAAATGAATTTTAAAATCGAAGTGTAATTTTTTTTTTTTTTTTTTGCTTATGAACTTAAACCTCACCACTAAAGGCATATGCCATCCCACCATGAAGACAAAAACTGTCCTTCAGGCCATCACAAGTTCGAAACTTACGAAGCTCTCCGAAATTAAACGGCCATACCTGACTACAAACGATTTTCTATGAATATGAGAGTTAACTCTCATCCAAAAAGACAGATTTTGTATAATAAAAGTATATTTAGTAATTTAAATTTTTAAAATATATAATGTTTTAAATAAAATAATTGGAAAAGGATATTTGTAAAAATAATATTTTATTTCTAAATAAAATATTATAAATAACATATATTTTTTAATAATTAAAAAGAAAAGTAAAATTTTATCATAAATGGGTAACATTTATATATATATAATAACAAAAACAGTAACCCGCTTTAATTACATGAAAACGTTATGAAACAAAAACTTTCAATTAATACATTTGAAAATCAAAATTAGTTCAAATTTTTATATATTCTTAACTTTTTAAATTGTAAATAACTATTATATACTTAAATACATTTTTTTTTAAATAACTATTTTATTCAATGAAAATGGAAAACCTTTCAAAATTTTAATATTTTCTTTCTATATGTCAGAAAATATTTCGTGGTTTATAAAAATCAATATTTTAATTATTAAATGCTGGAAGATGATTAAAACAATCAACATGAATACAAGCTACAACGATTTATAAAGTTGCTTTCATCCTCATCTCAATTCGATTTATTATTAGTTACAATATTTTTATTTCAGGAAAATCCTGAAAAAATTTCAACGATAGGTGGGCAATTTCCTTATTTGGGCTTAAATCAAGCATATATATATATATATATATATATATATATATATATATATATATATATATATATATATATATATATATATATATATATATATATATATATATATATATATATATATATATATATATATATATATATATATATATATATATATATATTTTAGAAGCGCAAATTTATTTATTAAATATTCGAGACAATTGTTTTTCAAGAGCAAAATGAATACTTTTTTTTTGTTTTTGTTTTTTTAAAGGGTTTTATATGAAAAATAAAAAAAAAATAAAAAAGAATTTAAAAAAAAAAAAAAAAAAAAAAAAAATTAAAAAAAAAAAAAATTTTGAAAAATAAAAATAAAAATTTATAAATTTAATATTTTTGTGAGAGAATATATATATATTTCTTTCTTTTCTTTTACCATACTCCTGTAGGTGCTAGCACCTGTCAGCTGTCTTGAACAAGACATGAGTTTCTTGAGCAAGGCAAGGCAATCAGTTGGTGGCTTGCTAGGCCTATCCCAACACACTGAACCACTTATTATATATATATATATTATATATATATATATATATATATATATATATATATATATATATATATATATATATATATATATATATATATATATATATATATATATATATATATATATTATATATATTATCCATTAATTTAAAGTAATTTTATTACAATTTGAATATTTTAAAATTTTTAGAAAAAGTGAAATAAAGAAAAAAACAAATAAAATGAAAAATTATACGTGTATTTAAATACATAGTAGTTGTCTACAATTTTAAAAGTTATGAAAATTTAAACAACTTTAACAAAACAAAAAAACAAATTTTAATTTTAAAATGTATTTATGGAAAGATTTGTTTCATAACGATTTTAAAGTTTTGGCAATATTATCAATTTTGTTATTATTATATATATAAGTGTTACTTATTGATAATGAAATTTTATTTTTATTTTTAATTATTAAAGGGAACAAATTTTTTATAAAATTTTATATAGAAATAAAATATTATTTTTATAAATATCGTTTTCAAATTATTTTATTCAAAATATTGTATATTGAAAAATTTAAATTTAAAAAAATTACTTTGTTATACGAAATCTGTTATTTTGGATGGGAGTAAACTCTTATAATGATAAACCCTACTCTGGTCTGATAAGCCTGTTTTATTCGGGCGAGCTTCCCGTAAGTTTTGAACTTGTGATGGCCTTAAGGGCATGTCCTTAGTGGTGAAGACTCCTCTCAGAAACAAAACAAAATTTCCCCATCGTTGTAGCTTTTTGTTCACGTTGATTGTTTTAATCATAGTCCAGAATTTAATAATTTCTAAAATATTGATTTTAATAAACTACGAAATATTTTTTAATACATAGAAAGAAAATATTAAAATTTTGAAAAGTTTTCCATTTCTATTGCATTAAAAGTTATTTAAAAATATTTAAATATAAATGTTTTTAAATGTTATCTACAATTTAAAAAGTTAAGAAAATATAAAATTTGAACAAATATTAATTTTAAAATGCATCTATTGAGTTTTTATATTTTCTAACGCTTTTAGATCATTTTGATGTAATCAGTTTTATTATATATATAAATGTTACTCATTAATAATGAAATTTTACTTTTCTTTTATAATTATTAAATTAAATATTAATTTATAATATTTTATATAGAAATAAAGTATTATTTATACAAATATCCTTTTCCATTTATTTTATACAAAATGTTATATATTTAAAAAATTTTATTGCCAAATTTACGTTTTTTACTGAAATTCTTTAATTTTGGATGAGAGGTATCTCTCATATTCAAAGAAAGCCGGTTGAAGATTTTTCTTTAAGGAGAACTTCACAAGTTCTGAACTTGTGATGGTTTTGGGGGCAGTATTTTGTCTTCCTGGAGTGACGGCATATGTCCTTAGTCGGTGAGTTCTGCTCACAGAAACAAAACAAAAAATCCGCAATTGCCTTTTTTGTGCATTTGTAAATTTATTTTTATCCATTTATTTAAGATTTAATATTATGCTGTTATTAACATTTAGGCAAAATATATCCAGCCATTTTTTTTATATATATATATATATTATATATTATATATATATATATATATATATATATATATATATATATATATATATATATATATATATATATATATATATATAATATATATATATATATATATATATATATATATATATATATATATAATATAATAAATAATTCAATACAAATATAAAAATATGTATTTTTCAAGAAGTTTATAAAATTTAAATTTATAAATATATTTATTTTAAACACGAATAAGAATTTTAAATTTTTATAATAATTAACTAACTTTTATTAATACATTTATGGATTAAATATGGTTTTTTAATTAGATAACATCTAAATATCAGCACACAACCACACACACATATATATATATATATATATATATATATATATATATATATATATATATATATATATATATATATATATATATATATATATATATATATATATATATAATATATATATATATATATATATATATATATATAATTATATATAATATAATAAATCAGTGTATTTATATTTCTGATTAATTTTTAATTTTTGCTTACATTAATCGAGTAATTACCTCATATTATTATTTTATGATTATTTATTTATTATTATTATTATTATTATTATTATTAATTATTATTATTATTATTATTAAATATTTCAGGAAATTATTATTAAATTTCAACGTAAATTTAAAATATATTTAAATACAAATTACATAATGATATATATCATATATATATATATATATATATATATATATTATATATAATAATATATATATATATATATATATATATATATATATATATATATATATATTATTATATTATATACTATATATATATATAGTTATTATACATATATATATATATATATATATATATATATATATATATATATATATATTAAATCTCCTTTTAAATATTATATATTTAAAAATTTAAATCCCAAAAATGTACTTTATTATACAAAATCTGTTATTTTGGATGGGAGTAACTCTCATTAATCATAAAACCTACTCTGGTCTGATAAGGCTATTTTACTTGGGCGAGTTTCGCAAGTTTTGAACTTGATGGTGATGTCCTTAGTTGGTGAAGCCTCCTCTCAGAAACAAAACAAATTTTTTCCCCATCGTTGTAGCTTATATTCACGTTGATTGTTTTAATCATAGTCCAGAAATTAATAACTTTATAATATTGATTTTAATAAACTATTAAATTTTAATAGTTTATAGTTTAATAGTTTATAGTTAAATTTTAATAATAGAAAGGAAATTTTAAAAAATTTTTTAAAAGTGTTCCATTTTTATTGCATTAAAAGTTATTTAAAAATATTTAAATATAAATGCTTTTAAATTTTGTCTACAGTTTAAAAAGTTAACAAAATATAAAATTTGAACAAATATTAATTTTAAAATGCTTCTATTGACATTTTTTATATATTATAACGTTTTTACATCACTATTATGTTATCATTTTGGCTATTATATATATAAATGTTACTCATTAATAATGAAATTTCACTTTTTTTTAAATTTTTAAATAAAAAAATTATTTTATAATTTTATTAATAAAAAAAAAAAAAAAAAAAAAAAAAAAAAAAAAAAAAAAAAAAAAAAAAAAATGTTATATATTTTAAAATTTTTTTATTATATAAATCGCTTTTTAGGAAATCCGCATTTTTGGATGGGAGTTCTCTCTCAAATTCATAATAAGTCGATTGAAGGTTTTCTTTTATTCAGGAGAGCTTCACAAATCCTGAACTTGTGATGGTCTGAGGGCAGTATTTTGTCTGTCTGGTGGGACGGCATATACCCAATTTAGTCGGTGATATCTGCTCACAGAAACAGAACAAAAAATTCGCATTTGCGTTTTTTGTGCATTTGTAAATTTATTTTTATCCATTTATTTAAGCTTTAATATTATGCTGTCATTAACATTTAGTCAAAATAGTCCAGCCACTGTATATATATATATATATATATATTATATATATATATATATATATATATATATATATATATATATATATATATATATATATATATATATTATATATTATATATATATATATATATATATATATATTATATCCTCCGGTGGGCAAAGGCCGGAGGCCTACCAAATTCCACAGGAGTTGTGAAAAATCTATCCTGGTCGATGGTGGCCAACATGTCCAGGTACACGGCGTTTGAAGTATGCAAGTCAAAGGAAGTTGGAAAAACAGATAAAGGGAGTGTGTTCCAGACTTTACCAGTAGAGTATATGTAAGATTGAACATAGCGGTTAAGTCTGGGGTCGGAGAGTTGGACAGAGAAAGGATGAGACTGTGTAGAAAGTCGAGTCGCCCGGGCTCTTCTCAATGGAGGAGGTATGCGACGAGAGAGTTCAGAAGAGCAGTGTCCGTTGTAATAGCGATGGTAAAGAGAGGGTGACGCAACAATTCGACGGGAAGAAAGAGATTGGAGAGAGTTAGTAAGAGCAGGAGAGTTGATGAGACGAAAAGCCCTAGACTTCACCTTCTCAAGGAGAGCTGTAGGAGTGGAACCACCCCAGATGTGCGAAGCATACTCCATACAGGGACTAAAAATATGTATTTTTCAAAAAAGTTAATAAAAATAAATTTAAAATATAAATATATTAATATTTAATTTTTATAATATAATATATTTTATATATATATATATATATATATATTATATATATATATATATATATATATATATATATAATATTATAATATATATATATATATATATATATATATATATATATATATATATATATATATATATTATATATATATATATATTATATATATATATATATATATATATATATATATATATATATATATATATATATATATATATATATATATATATATATATATATATATATATATATATATAATGGTAGGAAAATTTTATCTACAAAATTATAAAAGGTATTCATTTTTTTAAAAGTATTTAATTTTAACTGAAAAGTTTCATTACATATTTACTAATTTTATTATTTAAACTCTTCCGAGTATTATTATTATTATTATTATTATTATTATTATTATTATTATTATTATTATTATTATTATTATTATTATTATATATTATTATTATTATTATTATTATTATTATTATTATTATTATTATTATTATTATTATTATTATTATTATTATTATTATTATTATTATTATTATTATTATTATTATTATTATTATTTATTTATTATTATTATTATTATTATTTTATTATTATTATTATTATTATTATTATTATTATTATTTTATTATTATTATTATTATTATTATTATTATTATTATTATTATTATTATTATTATTTTATTATTATTATTATATATTATTATTATTATTATTATTATTATTATTATTATTATTAAGAAAGTAAACAGTAGCCAATATAGGCTACTTATATATATATATATATATATATATATATATATATATATATATATATATATATATATATATATATATATATATATATATATATATATATATATATATATATATATATTATATATTATATATATATATTAATATATATATATATATATATATATATATATATATATATATATATATATATATAATATATATATATATATATATAATATATATATATTTATATATATAATTAATAAAAAAAAAAATTTAAAAAAAAAAATTTTAAATTTTTTTTATTATTAATATATTTTAAATCTTTTCATAAATTTTTAATATTTTTCCCATTTTTATTATTGTTAGTTTTTCTATTATATATAAATCATATATACAAATGC
>SEYY01008432.1:7500-10524 GCA_009176605.1 Armadillidium nasatum | reverse complement strand
ATATATATATATATATTATATATATAATATATAACGGGAACTACAAATAAAATGCTAAAAGATAAAACACTAAGGAGTTTTAACAAAGAATTAAAACGAAAATAAATAGAGATAGGCCAAAATATGGGCATTACGTTTCAAAATTATTTGGCTTCCTTATTCGAACGCCTCCAGAAGGGGTTCGAATAAGGAAGCTAAATAACTTCGAAACGTTATGCCCATGTTTTAGCCTATCTCTAATTATTTTCAGTTTTAATTCTTTGTTAAAACGTCTTAGTGTTTTATCTTTTATCTTTTTATATAGTATTTCCCTTTACAATATTATTAGAGCACGAGCGTGTTTAGTGCTTTTAAAAAGTTTCTAATATATATATATATATATATATATATATATATATATATATATATATATATATATATATATATATATATATATATATATATATATATATATATATATATATATATATATATATATATATATATATATATATATATATATATATATATATATATATATATATATATATATATTAATTATCAAATCAGCCAATAAATTTTCGATACATTGAAATTTCTATTTCTTTAGTTTTGTAAAGGGAATTCAGGTTCAAGAACATTGTCACCATACACATCATTTTTGAAGAAGCCTTTTTGAAGAAACCCCTAGAGGGAGGAATTTGGAAAAACGCGTATATATATTATATATATATATATATATATATATATATAATATAATATATATATATATATATATATATATATATATATATATATATATATATATATATATATATATATATATATATATATATATATATATATATATATATATATATATATATATATATATATATATATATATATATATATATATATATATTATTAACAGATCGCTACCACTCACGGGCAGAGCCCTTTTCAAGGAGAGGTACACACATTATTATTATATATATATATATATATATATATATATATATATATATATATATATATATATATATATATATATATATATATATATATATATATATATATATATATATATATATATATATATATATATATATATATATATGTAGTTTCATTTCTTTAACCTCTAGTTCTTACTAAGTTTTCTAATCTATTTTTAACAGGAAGATTTGAAAGATCAAAATTCTTTTATTCTTATTCCTGATCGGCAGTATGGCTTTCGTAATAAACGCTTTACTGGTTTCTTGATCTCCTTTCCCTTCTCTCTGACTCATGGCCTTTCACTCTTCAGCCTTTCAGTGAATCTTTTGATTTCGCCCTATACTCATCTAAAGCCTTCTATTGAAATTGACTCAAAGCTTTGATTTCTAAACTTTCCTCTTTCTGAATCTATCCTTCTCTCTGTGGTCTTTTCTCTGATTTCCTTTCCGGTCTTTTTATAGCAGCTGTTTATTCTTTAAATTTAATAATTGAGGCGTTCCTCGAGGATCTGTCCTATCCCAGCACTTTCTTTATTTATCAACGATTTTCTCTATTATTTTATAACCTTTCAATCCCTACTCGACACAAAGTTAAACATAGCTATGACACCGAAAACACACAAATCAAACATTCGTCTGTCTTTAATATAACGATGTTTGTTTTTCTCGTAATCCTTCGTGGAAGGATAACATTACTTCTCTTTCTAAACAAGATCTTAGAGGCTGAGAATTCTGATACATCTTCGTAATTTCTTCAAGCCATTCTTGATGCTTGCTCTTTATAGGGGTGTTGTTTGACCCTGTATGGAGTACGTCTCACACATCTGGGGTGGTTCCACTCATACAACTCTCCTTGAAAATGTGGGAGTTTAGGACTTTTCGTCTCGGCAACGTTTTAGCTGTCACTAACTCTCTTCTGTCTCTTTTTGCCAGTCGAATTGTTGCGTCACTCTCAATATGCTATAGCTATTACAGATGACACTGTTCTTCTGAGTTCTCTCCTCGCCTACCTCCTCCACTGGGAAGAACTCTTTCTGTAAAGGCTCATGCTTTTTCTGCCCAACTCTCTGATTCCCTAATTAACCGCTATGCTCAATATTACATATGCTCTACTGCTAAAGTTTGCGAAGCTTCCTTTGACTTTGCACACTTTCAAGCACAGGGTATCGGAAAATGTAGGTCTTTAACTTTACTAGGTTTCAGGCATTTCTCCAAATCTGGTGGAAATTATATATAGGCCTCTAGCCATTGTCCACCAGAAGATATATATATATATATATATAATATATATATATATATATATATATATATATATATATATATATATATATATATATATATATATATATATATATATATATATATATATATATATATATATATATATATATATATATATATATATATATATATATATATATATATATATATATATATATATATATATATATATATATATATATATATATATATATATATATATATATATATATATATATATATATATATATATATATATATATATATATATATATATATATATATATATATATATATATATATATATATATATATATATATATATATATATATATATATATATATATATATATATATATATATATATATATATATATATACTATAAAATCGTAAAAAAATAATAACCAAAATGGCTTGTTAAAGTATGTAATAAAATTTTCACTAAAAAAAGCTTTAATAAAAAAAATAAAAGAAAATTTTAAACTATTTTAGGGCTTTTAGTGTAGCGTTATTCATAATACTACAAAAAAAAAAGTTATAAAAATCTAAATAGAAGAAAACTTTCAATTTTTTAATATATTCAACCCAATCCCGTGGGTGGATATTTGATGGTTTCTCTTTATAAATGCAGAAAATTACTGGAAGAAATTGTATGAATATATATAAATATATATATATATATAATATATATATATATATATATATATATATATATAATATATATAATATATATATATATATATATATATATATATATATATATATATATATATATATATATATATATATATATATATATATATCAGAAAA